>VNJY01005531.1:0-106848 GCA_008042715.1 Drosophila bocki
TATATATATTAACTTTCAAAAAACTCTAAAAAATATAAGAATTTATTATTTAATATAACATATGGTATAATAATAAAAATCGGTATTAAAATAATATTTAAAAAGTATATAACATAATTTATCGTATTTATAATAAGCATTTTTAAAAATTTAAATATTAAATACTACATTTTTAAAGCAATCATTTTAATTAACAGAAATTTAGAAATATGAAATTCACATTATTTCTGCGTCTGTGATTTTAAATTAAATATTTAAATATTTTTAATTAATAATATTCGCTTAAAAATGTACTACTTGTAGGTATTAAATTTCTTGTAGTGCTTTTTTCACCTGCAAATAATTGCAATTAAGTCAAGTGTCATCGCGAATTTACGGCGCCATCAAAATGCCACAGACAAAGTCAAATGGCGATTATGTGCAGCAGGAGCAGGATGATGAGTAGGAGCCACAGGTCAACTCGGGTCAACAAAATAGCCAAGTTGCTGATAAAATCATTGGCCAAAATATTGCCTCAGATTTAGGACTTAATTAACATTCAAGTCCCCGGGTCTGTTGAGTTTAAGTTGTGCAAAGTGCAAAGTGCATTTCTGAAATTTAATATGTAGGCTTTTACACACTTGCTTTGAACCCTAATTAAACGCTAGGAAATCCAATGTAATTTCAAGTGAAATGCCTTCGATCATAATTAAAATGTTTAGATTATTTTCAATTGTAGAACATTTTGTGTGTTGTTTGTTCAAAGAACAAAAGTAATTGCAAGCCAAAGGTTGTTATTGTTTTGTTGAAATCTAATATGAGCAACTAAATTGGACAACTGGATACATTATTTCATAAACAAAATGTGTCCGTGTCAATTATGATTCCCTCCGATTAGCAGCAATAAATGCTCAATTTCTGTGTTTCTGTTGTAAGGCTTAAAAAGTGTTAACTTGCCAATTAGTTTCGATAGTTGAAACAATAATTGTAAACTCAATTTGGAAACAAGAGAGAACTTAGAGTGTTCGTTATCCTGGGAACACGATAAATATTTCCCTGTTTCAAAAGGGTGTCACCCATAAGGTGTTGTTATGTTTTTCTCTGTAAGAAAGAAACGAGTTTCATTTGTAAAAAACTCCATTCTTTGTCGCAATCATCGCCAATTCAAACGCAAGAAACTGGAACACAATTGCAATAAACGCACGCCTCGCTGAGTAGCTCCTATATATTTGTTTCCTTTTTTTTTTCCACATGTCACAGAGTTGCATATTAAAAAAAGGGAAAAATATCCGAGTGTGTGTGGAGGCGAAGAGCGCAGATGATAAAGAAATGTCCCATATAAAGCGGCGTGAGTCGAGTGTACAATATGCATTTTCATATCTGAATAAATAGACAGGCGAGAGGTGCGGAGTTGCTCTTCTTCTGGCAGGGATATAATATATATATATCTATATGGTATACACGGCCCACAACAATGCCCCGAGGAGGAGGAGGAGTGAAGCCCGGTAACGAGGGCAGACAGATGGAAGAGCTTACCAGGACGAAAGCGAGGATGAGGAGCAACAGCGGACAAGTGGTAACCAACAGTCAGCCAACTGATACAAGAGGCTGTCTGCACTTGGGAAAAAAAGTCCATTTCAAATGGTTAAGAATTCATTAAAAGAAATTTAAATTATACAAGCTCCAAAGGAAACAAAGTTGCCTAAGGACTCTATTAAAAATAGAACCAATAGAGCTCAGTTTTAGAGCAAAACTGTGTTCCCTCTCTGTTCACTCTTTCTCTCTTTGTCTTTCGCTCTTTCTTTCTTTCTCTCTCTCTCTCTCTCTCTCTCTCTCTATTTGCCTCGCTTTCTTTTATTCTCTCTTGAACGCTTTACCTGCAATGTACTAGCAAACGAGAGAGTTTATTTTTAGCTGTTCTTTGAGAGTAATTGATCAAAATCAATTTTTGTTCTTTCATTTCTTGCCTGCAATGTACTAGCATGAGAGTTCCTCCTCCACAAGAAGGAGACCATTCTCTTAAGTTCCTTTTTATGTGTTTTACAGAGCGGAACCAAATGATCAGAACATATGTTCTTTGTTTACTGCTATAACTTTTCTCCCCGTGAACAAAAAAAAAAAATATAAAAAAAGTGGGCAATGTGGGCGTGGCTATGGCTATAGCTTTTGGGTGGCTGGTTATTCGGCAGTGTGGCGTAATATGTTTGCCTGTCAGTTTCATGCATTTCATATCGAAAACCATTCGTACTTTTACTTGAGTGAGTTTTATGAGCAACGAGCCGAGCCTGTACACTCTCACACACACACACACACACACATATGAGGATGAGGATGCTCCACTGGCTACATTGTGTTGTATCCTTTTTCCTATCCAGTTCAAAATGGGATAGTTGCTGGATTGCGGCGGGGATTTTTCGAGAACACGGTTGAAGTAGGAGAGGGGAAAGAGAGTGTAGAGGAGGACGACATCAGTGGCCCCGTTTATATGCATAGTTTTTGGTTGCTACTGCGATTGCAAACTGCGAAGTGGGTTAGATTGTGTTCCGCTGGCTCTGTGCCTGGGCACGCTTTGCTTTTATATTAAATGAAAATTCCAATTACTTTTTATGGGGACTACTACTACTGCCAATGGAATAAAAGAGGCGGTTACACTTTGGCCTCAAACTTGACAAGGGATTAAAAAAAAAGAGATTATTAAAGAGCGAAGAAGACCAAAAAAGATATAATTAAAGAGAGAAGATAGAAAAAGAGATTATTAAAGAGAGAAGATGAAAAAAAGATCATCAAAGAGCGAAAAGATTAAAAAAAAATCATTAAAGAGCGAAAGGATAAAAAAAAAATCATTAAAGATAGAAAAGAGCTTTTAAGAACGAAGAAGATAAAAAAAGATATCATTAAAGATCAAAAAGAGAGATCATTGAAAAGCGTAGAGATCTTAGAGGGTTAGGTAAATTATAAATAATACATATTTATTAAGATTTTTTAGGGATCTATACATTTTTTTTAATTATTAAAATCTAAGCTTTATACCCTTCTCTCTCGTGTTCTCTTTGAGGTAGCGAACGGGAGAGATTTTATTTCGTTAAACTCTGAATGAGTTTCTCTCCAAACAAAATTTTTGATTAATTTTGGGATGCAAGGCTCTCTCAGAGTACACCGAAACAAAAACTCTCTCTAGTTTTCTCTTTACCGTAGCGAACGGGAGAGTTTCTATTTTTTTACTGCTCTCTGAGAGAGAGTCACATAATTTTGCTGTGTGCTTGATTTAAGCCCCTTGAATGTCAAAGTTCCCCTCGAATACAAACCGAAAAAAAAATTACAATAAATATTTCTCTTTCTCTTCTTCTCTCCCACTCTCTCCACTTGTTAGGTAAGTTATGGAATACGAATATATGTATATATATTTATATATATAGAGGAGAGCCTGCATATTTGAGGAGGTGCCTAGGCTAGGATCCTGGAACTGAAAGTGGAGCTGGTGGGGAATTTAATAATTCAAGTGGCCGGTGAGGGCGAAGGCCTCTCTAATGACCTACTTGAAAACAAACAACAACAGTGTAACGGAAAAGAGAGAAAAAAAAGAGTATTGCCGAGGTAGGGTGGGTGGTACCTACCTACCTACCTGTACCTACCTATCCGCACATAAGTAATTTGTGTGTGCTTCATGTGGGGGTCAGGTGGTTTGCCAGAAACTTGTTTAGTTTTCGGTTTGGCTTAGTTCGGTTTCAGTTCAGTTTTCAGTTGAGTTTTCCGTTTTCAGTTTTCAGTTTCCCCGTTTTCAGTTTTCAGTTGAGTTGCAGTAGTTTTTTTCTATTTACAATTTTCAGTTGCCAGTTGAGTTTTGAGCTTTTTCGGTGTTTGACTTGCTGCAAGTTGTATTTGAAGTACATTTCGCAGAATATGCTGTGTGGAAAGTAACTAACCCCTTGACCTAGTCCAATCAATATCCTTTTTGGCAAACATTCGTCTTGGCATTATGAGTGAAATGCTGAGCTTTGCTTACCTCCTGGTCTTGATTTCATATAATTTTCTTGTTTTTTGCTTTCCACACAAAAGAGACAAGAGTCACAAGGAAAAATCCAAACAGGACACATATCATATATCCTGCCATAAACTATATACCTCTTGTGTGTGTGTGTGTGTTGTGTGTTGGGGGTAGAGAGTCAGTCACAACTCGATTTTGCTCGTTAGACAACATTTGTTTCGGACAGTTGGCAACTAATTTGTTTTGAAATGGATGTCGAGTGTGTGTGTGTCCTCGACGACCCCCAGGACGAGGCAATGGCAAGAAGGTTCACTGCCAGCAAATTGAATAAAGCACAAAAAAAAAGAAGGAAATAAGGGAAAAGATCCCCTGAAAATAAGGACAAGACAGAATCAAGCCTGTCCCCTGTAAATATTATGCCAGAATTTTGATTGATTTTGGTAAGGTTAAAGTGGGGTAGGGTGAGGTTTGGGTTGGGGTTTTGGGTAGATTTTACCATCTCTTTTGGTCTTTAGAAAACCAATTGAGTGTCTTTTCTTATGAAATATTTAAAAAGGAAAGTAAAAAAATGCCATTTTTAAATATTTATCAAATCCTTTTATCGTTTTTTCCTTGCATATAAATTTATTTATTGATATCAGAACTATTTCCTGATTTTTGTCACTTGAAATTGGATAATAAACGCTGCTTTAGGTCTTTGGCTGTGGCCGATTTCTCAGATTCCCCACTTATGGCTGACACATTATCCTCGTTGCCTAAATAATATTTAAAAGAAATTAAATTTTAAATGAAATTTGATTAGAAAATGGAACATTACTCACCTGGCAACATTCTGTGCTTGCTTCTCTTGTAAATTCGCTGACTTTTCTTGCTCTGTAAACTTCGTGAACTACTGGTCCTTGAAGGTGGAAGACTGGTAATCAAACTCCTACTTCGGCTTGGCGTTCTAACAATTGTAGAACTACTAGCTTTTGGAGTTGCTGGTTGGCTGGTGATTAAACTACGACTTTTACTTGGTATTTGGGCAATTGTCACCGATTTACTGGACATTTTTCTGCGGGGAAACGAGGATGTTGAAGAAGCGGTTGCCGCCAAAAGATTTCCAGTAACCGCCGCCGCGGCCTTGTTGCTGTTTCCGGGCAAAGATAAAATTGGTGCTGAAACGGAGCTACTAGGTGGCAGCATTAAACGCAGATCCTGATTCTCCTGAAAGAGCCGAGCTCGCAGATTTTTTAAACCCTCCATTTGGGACAATCTATGCTCCTCCATGATCCTTAAATTATTTTTGGCCCGCTCTAAAATATCAAAAACTCTGGCCAATTGTTTGCTCTTCTCCTGCTGGCCACGATTGTGGGCCTCGAGTCGCTCTGAGATGGGATTCGGGGATCCACCTGAGCTGGATGGTGTAGGGTTCTTCTCATTTTCCTTGTATTTTTCTAAATTCTGATTGGCCATGGTTTTTCCAGATTTGAATTTTGATTTTTGGAATTTTGAATTTTGTCTTTATCAAAAAAATAACACTCGGGTCAAGGTCTACTTTTATATATTTATTGAATTGCGATGGCCACTCAAAAATATATATAAAAAATAAATAAATTGGAGTTGCTTTTTATGGCCACTCTCCAGTGGCCTTTTAGCCAACTCTCAAATTGGTCCAACTATTAAAGTGAAAAACTTTTTACCAGCTTTTTACCAGTTTTTGCCAGCTTTTTCCCCTCCCCAGTTTTTCCTTGCTTTTCCTCCGCCTCTCTCTCTCATATTTTGGCAGACAAACTTCAAACTATTGTTGTGGCAAGTCAATGAACTGGCAAAATCGCCTAATATTTCCACACTCCCAGACACTTGTCGTCCGTCCGTTCGTCCTCCTGTTTGAAAATGAAAAAAGAAAAGAGGAGTTTTTCCCCTGGAAGCTTCATGTTTTGTGCTCTGAATGGCCAAGTATATTAAAAGTCTATTTCTTTTGGCAAGACAATAAAGTAGCGCGAGGGCGCCAGGCGAAAGGACAAAGGCACACGAGAGAAGATGGAGTAGTAGTAGTTGTAGTAGTAGTAGGTGGCCAAGGATTCACGGACTTATGGCGGCTCCTGGCCAGGACTTTGGGTTCTGTGAAGGGGGACTGTCGGTTCTGGATGGCTATTGTTCTACTTCGCGAAAATAGCGCACATAAAAAGCCAAAGAACGACGGCCATAAATGATAAAAAAAGGGGCAACCCAGAGGCGCAGAAAATTGGGTAGAAATGGGGGGGAGAGAAAGATAGAGAACTGGTCTGAGAGAGAGAGAAGAAGAATTGCCAAGGCAGGGGAGAAGAAACTGAAGCCGAAGTGGGGATAAATGACAGCCAACTGGCAGTCAGACAGAGGCGTGCACCCAAGGGGGGCGCAGATCCAGGAGAAAGACGCAGCAAAAAAAATAGGGAGAAGCCCAGAGAAAACCCCCTAAAGAAATACGGGAGGGAAAAAAAAGGGTGAATCAAGGGAAAAGGAGAAGAAAACGAAGGGAACACGCGGCAAGGAAAAAGGCCACTAAAATACAATGAAATGCCAGGCCCGACATCCGACATTTTCCAGCCACCACACCCCTTCTCCCTACGCCCCTGTCAATGCCAGCAATGTCTACAAGGAAAAGGGTTAAAAATGTTTCATTGCCTCGACAGGACTGCGAAGACAACATATGCCAATAATTTACGCAATTTAGACAAAGCAAAAAAAAAAAAAAAATACAAAAAGTAAAGGGGAAAAAATAAAACCAAAAACAAGACAAACCCAGTCCAACCGAAAGGAAAATGGGGCCCCAAAAGAAAGAATATTTTCCCAAGGCAAATCCATCAGGGGACAAGCAAGAGTTGGGACCCCAAGAAAAGCAACAAACCAACTCTGAAACCCAACCAAAACCTATCCAAAAACCACCCAAAGACACCACCCAAAACCCAACCATAACCCACCCAAAACCCCCCTCAAAAACCCCACCCCTTAACCCCTTCCAAAAAGCAAACCGAATTGATGCTCAATTTTATATTTTAAATTTTATTCAAATTGTGTCACATTTCTCAGTGTAATGGCTTGGAATTGTCTGCAGAGCAGAAAATCAACCAAAAAAAAAAATATAAAAAAAAGAAAAAGGGTTCCAACCACGCCCTTTTCGCCCACTTAACCCCCCCTTTATGTGTTGCGGCTTGTTTTTTTGGAGTAAAAGAAACTCCCCTTGAATCGTTGCTCATTGCGCCTAACCCCCATTTTATTTATTGACTCTCATTTCTCCCCCGGGGGGTTGCTACACGTACTATATATCCACTATATAGTATTGGGAGTATAGGGAGGAGAGGAGATGCCATAGAAATGAGCGATGCTCGGGCGATTTACAATGCGCTAAGTTAATTAGCCGCAGCCAAACGACAACGACAAGAACGAAGAGTTGGCCATCGCAACTGACCCTCAAAGGTTGCCAAAGGCAAAGGCAAAGGGACAGGCGTTTACTTTTGCGGAAATTGCGTCATTAACAGGCGCTTAGTATAGTTTTTGTGTGATGTATAAATACAATAGGGATATATATGTATGTGCATATAAATGTATATAAATATATGTGCATGTATTAGTTACACAGCTAAGGTCAAGATAAGAGGATACAAATTATTTTTTAAGCCTTTTTTTTTGAGATAAATAATTAAAGGGAAAAAATAAATAAATAATAAATAAAATAAAATAAATAAAAACATAAATAAATAAACATAAAATAAAATAAGATAAAATAAATAAAAAATTAAATAAAACAAATGAAAAATTAAATAAAACAAATGAAAAATTAAATAAAATAAATTAATAGAAAATAAAAATAATAATAATTAATAATAATAAATAATAATTAATTAAGAATAATAGTTAATAATAATAAGAAAACATAACAGATACAAATTTACCCTTTCTTTATAAAAAAAAATCCTTAAACATGTAAAAAAAAAATCCTCTTTTGAACACCACTCACTATAGTTATGACAATAATCGTATATATCGGATATATGTATATTCATTCCTCTCCCCCACAACTCCCCTCAAATGTTAAGACATTAACCCTAAGACCTTTGATTAATGCCGGCTCAAAAGACACACACAAAAAGGGAGGCGAACAAAGCGAAGGAACAAAGTCTCGGTAATGAGACTGCCATTTCGATGATATGACATCTTGTGTTTTGTTTTGTGTGTTGGGCTCTCCACTCGACTGGAGAGAAGTAGGAAGGACCCCTGAAGGACCTCTTTTGCACCCATCTCAATTACAGTCCTTCAGCGTGTGTAGGAGTCATCTTCTTATTTATCTGCACCCAAAAACCCAATTCCTTGGTCATTTCACCTGCCTTCGGGGTAAAAGGTAGCTCCTTAACCTACCTACTGCCATTGCTAATGATGTCCAATTCGGTGTTCGATCCGAGAGCGACTGTTCTGTTCCCCCGGAGGCCAGGTGAGACGGCAGAACAAATGAAAACAAATCCGATTGAAGGTGGTGGTGCCCTGCCTGCCTTGTGGTCTCTGAAGTAGAGGTTGTGTGCTGGTGGACTACATGAGACATTTCAAGCACTAAACACAGTACATCCTTGCCGGCTAATTGGACAAGTGAAAGTGAAATGAGCTACCAACTTTGGAATTAGAAAGAAAACACACAAAAAAAAAAAAAAAAAAAAAAAAAAAAAAAAAAAAAAAAATGAGGGGAGTAGGAGAACTCTTAGATGGCCAAACTAATGGGATTCTGGGAAAATAAACATGTCTCATAATTGAAGGTCTTGTTTTTATGGGGAAAGTGAAAAATTTAACTTAATGAAATGGTTGTTTAGGAGGGTTTTTTTTTCTTTTCATTTTAAGAAATAGCTTGAGGCATAGGTTTTTAAAGATTTTGAGGAATATATTTTGATCCTTTGGAGATGTTTTTATTTTTTATAAATATATTTTGGTAATTTTTCTTTAAAATAATAAAATAAAAAGCTTTCAAAAGCAAATTCTAAATACTATTTTAATAGATTTTAAAATTTTTCGAGATGCCAGCCCTAAATTCGTACTTGGGAATTCTAAGTTCCCTTTTCAAGCTTTAAAAAACCTTTTTCCTTTCAAACCAACAATGTCTTATTTACTTTTCAGCTTAGATTTTCTCTCCAAACCTCCCTAAAAATCTTAAAAAATAGGTAAAGATAATCCCCAATCTTAGCTCCACCTTACCCCCATTTTCTCGCAGTGCAAACTGCTAATCAAACGCACTCCTTGCTCGACTAATGCCAAGTCAAAGGGAAAAGCTTTCCGACGACGCCAACGTCGCCACCTTTTCCCTTTTCAGTTTTCCTTACTTTATTTTCACGCTTCTGCTTGGCAGTTTCAGTTTCGGTTTCGGTTTCAGTGTCAAAGTCAGAGAGTTCGGGTCAAAAGGCGCATCAATGCTACTGAGCATATTTTGCGGTCGCCTCGCTTTTCCATTTTCCTTACTACTCTTTTTTTATTATTTTATTTTGCTTTTTTTTTCTGTATTTCTTCTCTTTGGAGAAGAACTTTCTGTGTGTGCCATGATGCTGCACAAAAAACTTCCGACAACAATTCTGCAAACGCAAGCAGGAAAACATAAATCTGGCTAAAGCTAAAACGCAAACTTTTATTTAAAAAAAAGAAATGGAAAAAAAAGATAGGAAAGAGGGCCAGGGCTAAGGAAGAAAATAAAAAATAAAAGCTGGAATTTTGTGTGAGTGCGTGCAAGTGATAGAGGGATTGGCTAAAACAGAAAGAGAGAGAGAGACGACGAGTGAGTGGTCCCTGGTTGGAGTTTTAAGATTGGCTAAGGGGTCTCCAAGTTTTACTTGAAGCCAACTAGGTCGACTTGGAAGTAACGCTGCTTCTTTAAAAAAAATTAAATAAAATATTAAATAAAAAGGGAAAAGAGTTGTAGGATCATTGTAAATTTTTTAGAATTATTTTAAAGGGTTTTTTGTTTTTTACAATAACTTTATATATTGATTTTAAAAGAAATAAAATAATAAATATAAAGATAAAAGGTTGTACAATTTTTTAAATTATTTTAAAGGCCAGAAAAATCTTTATAATTATTCTCTTCTATATTTATTATAGAGAAAAAAACCAAAATAATATATAAAATCAAAGGAAAAACTATAAAACAAATTCCTTAAAATAATATAAAAATTCAAAACAGTTGCAGGGCCATTTTAGAAACCTTTTAAATATACCTTCTAATCATAAAAAAATGCTAAAAACAACCAAAGAAAAGGCAGTGACTTGTTTTCAGAGAGAGAAAAAGTATCTTGGTATCGTTCTTATTTCTTTTTCTTTTTTTTTTTTTTTTAAGCAAATGTCCACATTTTGACCATTTGAAATCCAAACAGGCAACTTTTATGCCACTGACGTGTGTGTGTGTTTTTTTTATTTTTGTTGTATTACGTGTGTGTGCGCTTTTTTCAGTACTTCTTTGGTTATTTTTCTCTCTTTTTTTTTTGTGCGGAACAGACTTTGGCTGCCATTCCGACTTGAGCTTGAAATTTTGCAACATGCCTTCGACATCTCTTGGGTATTTTTACGACCATCACAGAGACGGGCCAAAAAGACTGACCACAAAAAGCAAAGGCGCCCAAGAGCCGCGACCTGTCCTGCCCCGCCCCGTCCTCCTTCTATTTTTTTTTTCTGGTTTCGGTTCTGGTTTAGGTTTAAAGATACAAAAAGACTTGCAGGGGGCAGCAGCTTCTTCCTCAAATGGATTTGGACAGAAACAAACACAGCCAAAATAAGAAGAAAAAAAAGAAGGAAAAGAAATGGGGAAAAATGTATAAAAAACACAGATACACAGTGCAGGAAAATGGATAGGAAGTGGCTATAGGGGGAGGAGGAGGGGATTGGGAATGATGATGCACGTGATGCGATTCATCGCTGGCTTAGCAAAGATACAAAGATACAAACAACCGAGAAACAACTAGAACAAATAGCGTTGCCAAGTAAATGCTGATGTCTAGTATTTAAAAAAGCCAAAAAATATATTTACAACAAATTTAAAAACTAGCTAAAATTTAAATTTTGGTTTTAGCTTATTTAAAAAAATATTTAAATATATTAAAAGTAAAATGTAGAAATTGTTAAAAGGTTTGAGTGTCAGAATTTCAATTTCAATGAATATAAATATAAAAAATAAATATATATAAATTTAAATAAATATAAATAATTATAAATAAATGAAAATTTTATTATAAAAATTGTAAATATTAATTAACAAATATAAATTTTATATTTCTATAAATATTAATTTATTCAAAATAAATTCTAAAATTATTTAAAAAATTTTATAAAATATATTTTTATAAATCTATGTATAATTGCTTAACTATTTTGTATAGAAACTGTTTCCTAGCTTAAAAAATCCTTTAAAATATCCAAATAACAGCTAAAAAATAGCCAAATTGCCTTCTTCTATACCGATCCCAAAAACTGCTAAGAAAACCAAAGAGAAGAGCAGGCTTTAGCCAGCTGATTTGCCGCCAATTAGCAACTAAGTGGATTTGTAGACCAAAAGCTTAGCCTCAGGCAGCGCCGTGCTCTGCTTCGGTGGGTTGTAGGTGGGTGGGTGGTGGTGGCCATCGGTCTCGCGTAGGGCCATCGGGCAGGTGTTGGTCCTCTGGTGGTGCTTTCGGCTGTCTGTGACGGCATTACGTGCCAGGTTGAAATGTGAAAAAGTTGCCAATATTTATATCGATAAACAAAGTAGGAATAAACATCAGCGATTCTCAATGTTGCACTGCAAGAAAATATAAGGAGTACTAAATATATATATATTTTTTTTATAATTATATATGGAATTTAGAAGTATAAAGCAAATACTAAACATTTTTTTTCCTTATATAATTAAGGGTTTAATGACTTTTGCACTTCCCTTTAATTATTACACCCAAAATTTGTAAAACAGTGTACAAAGAGATGTCTAGAGAGCTCTAAAGAGAGAAAGAGAGAGAGTTCCATGGTCGGGGCTTAGTCTAAGGCCACGTGTATGGAATGCGTACGTGCTGCTGTTGAAAAGTTGAAAGGGGGAGGGTAGTGGGTGCCTCTCTGCCTGCCTCTTTTTGGGTGCCTTTTTCACGGGGTGGATGATAGCTAGCTGCTGTGATGGTACTTTAGGCCAAGGGGCAACCTACTGGCGAACTATACTACGTGCCCCGTTCGCAGAACGAGACAAGTTAAATCGTCGCGTTATTGATGGCGAATGTACGTGATAGGCTCACATACCACATAGCACCACAATGTTCATCATCATCATCAGCAGCAGCAGCCTCTCCATAATGATGATGATAATAATGATGATGATGCTGGTCTGCTTGGCTCCTCAACATTATCATCATTTTCGGTAATGGCCATAATGAAGGCTGGAAGGGAACTTTTGCGTCGACAACAGCTTTCAACAAACATTCAAGAAGCCCACCTGTGTGCACACGCTTTACAACAACAACAAAAAATCGAAAGACAAAAAAGAAAATTCTTCTCCCACTCGATGGATTCCCCCTCAAGTTTTTCCTCCAAGTTTTCCCCCTCACTTTTCTATACTTTCCTCTATTATGGCGGACCTCTTAGCTTAATGTGATTAAAGAGACTTGGTATTGGGATTTTATGTTTTGGCCAGATTGGAAATTTTGTTGACCTGTTTTTCCTCTGACGAATATTTTTTGTTTTCCATCAGATGTAAGATTTTCTTTCTTTCTAAAGAGCACAAATATTCTCAGCTCAATTTGATGTTGAAAAAACCATAAATTTTGTGTTAAATTTCCACCTTAATATCCCTCTAAAAGTGGCTAAAATTAACCCTTGTTTTGCCCCTAAATAAAATAATTGAATATTTTTTTCGCTGATTCATAAACTCTATTCAACGAGGGAAAAAAACACACACACACATTCTGCCTGCAACTGACAATTTAACATTTAATTAAAAATCAATTAAAAACGTATTTTTGCACTTTGCTGTGTGAACGAGCAGCAAGTGGAAAAAAGGAAAATAAAATATATAGACAACCGGATATATACAAAAATGTATAGAAATTGAGACCAAATAGGAAGAGTACAAAAAAGGGGAGATAGAAAAGGAGTAAATAGAGCAATGAGTACACTGAAAACAAGGGAAACGGTAAAGAAAATGATTAAAATAATATATTACAAATTTAAGGAAAGTTAAAATATCAAGAAACTATTAAAAATTAATTATATAATTATATATATAAAAAAGGGATAAATTTAAAGAAATAAAATATCAAGACCATATATGGGAAACTAAAAACTATAAAAAACCAAGTTAATTTTAATTTAATTAAAATCAAAGACCTATTATTTTCTCACAGTGTGTGTTTATGTTGTCTGATTGTTGTTGGTACTGAAAGCACTGAATGTTTGGAATTGAAAGAGCTTAATTGAATTAATGTTTCGCCATGAATGGGGTTTTTTCCTAGTTTGGAAAGTGTGGGGGAAAATTTATACACTCATAATTCTACGATTGCCGATGTTTGAACTCCAATGGGAATTCGTCTCGCCATTCAATCAACGAACTGAGAATTAAAACCCCCATCCCCCATAGCCTCCTTGTGGGGTTAAGGAAGTAAACCACCCGCATTTTGTATTGAACTGAACTTAACCCTTTTCTGTGGCAAGGGTCGCGACTTCTCATCGTTTATCATTAAATTGCAATTAAAATTGACATGGAATTTGATTTATATAATAAGTACAAGTATACTATATGCATATATAAATTACAATTAATGCACAAAGGCAAAAGGGGGTTGGTTGGTGATGTCTTGTCTTGGGTTTGGGGTTTCATGTTTGACTTGCAATTAGCCACTTGGTCAGTTTTCTTGAGAGAATGAGTGAAAAACGTGTTTTCAAGCTGAAAAGTTATGTGTTTTGTTGGGTTTAAAATGTGTTTAGTGAGGGGAAAATATTGATTTTAATTAATAAAGTAAAAGCCAGGTATATTTATGATTTAAATATAAAAAAAAACATATTATTTTCGAAATATTGAAGTTTTTCCAATAAAATATTTAAAAAAAAAACTTAAATCTTTTGATTATTTTTTAAGTTATTTTTTGTAAAAATTATTTTATAAAATCTTTAATCTTTTACAAGTTAAAAAAAATAAATAAAATACTTTAGTTTTCTATTCTAAATAATTCCTACAAAAGTCTTTAACCTGTAAACGAGTTGGTATATTCTTTTTAAGCCTTATTTTTTATGATAAATACTTAAAAAAAAAGACTCTTTATACGTGTGATAATGTGATATGTGTTAAGCACTCTGGGGGCTTGATCATTAGACGAAGAAAAAACGGAATTTGAATTTACATATAAAACGAAAAAATGTGCCGAGGCGTTCCATAAAATTTGTTTGAATCGAATCCCAAAATTTAACTTGAGAGATTCGGAATCGAAATCGTTTTATGGTTATGATGTGTCAGATGCGGGCTCCTCTCTCTCTCTCTCTCTCTTTCGTTCTGGGTCCAAACCGAAGTCAATAAAACGCATTGGGTGGTGTGGCGGCTGTGTGTCAAAAGGAAAAGTCCAGTGGAAAATGAACTAAAGAAGAGGAAAAATTGATGTGCTTAAGAGAGAGAGAGAGAGAGAGAGAAAGGGAGAGAAGCAGGCAATCAAACAATTGTTGGGGAGATTTTCTTCTTCTTCGGCGGCTCTTCTGCTTTTTTATTAATTTATATGGCAGGCGGAAAATCCAACCAACCAATACCTCCATCCCTTCAACCATCCCTCCACCCATCCATCCATCCATTTGCCAACAAAAGAGTCTTAAGAGGAACTCTTAATAAGGATGTGAAATATGTTCGGCATTGCTAATTGAGCGAACATTTAATTCTTTCTTTCATTCTGGCCTTTCCCTTTAATTACAGCAAAAATTACAAATAACAAAAAAATATATACAGGGTAAAGAAAAGAGCAGAAATTTTAATAATACTTATGAAATTTTTAAGTTGAAGAATCACAGAGAAAAAGAGACGATGAACCCGCATATATCGAGTGGCATTAACAAAAGGAACCAAAATCACTGGCAGAAATTAGGGAATAGCTATAAAAATTATATGATTAAAATTAGTCATTACAACATTTTTAATTGTAAATATGGAAACTTTAAAATTTTTAGGGTTTTTTTTTTAATATTTTGAGATTTATTTAAAGTGCTAATAATTTTTGTATACATTATTTCCTTTAAAAGTTTACATAAACTTTATATTTTATACGAATTTGTAAACCATATTCAAAAATTTTCTATTAAAAAAATTGTTTTTACGTTAAACTATCTACAAATATTATTTTTAATACAATTTTATCAACATTACTTGAATTTGTCTATAAAATTAATATTTTCTATTAAATATAACACATTTTTAATTACCTTTTTCTTAAAAAATTCTTTTAAAATTCCCATTTTTTTTCTGCCTGTGCACTTCCATTTGCAATTTAAGACAACCGTAAAAATCAAGGCAAATGCTGGGCGTCGGCGTCTCCTCAGGCAATTCTCCACTTTAAAGTGCAATTGGCATTGAAATTTAACACTGGCCCATGCATTCATTTGCCCTGGCACGTTTCCCGTAGCCCTCTTTTCCCCTCATTTCCCCATCACATTTCCTTTTGCATGCCTGCTGCTGCTGCTGTTTTTCCCTCCCATCATTTTCCTCGTTTGGTGGCGCTTTGTGTGTGGGCAGTCGGAAAAGTCAGCGACTAAATTAATGTGTGTGTGCAATCAAATGTGAGCAATTCAAGTGTAATTTTATGGGGAAACGTGGCTGAAATTACATAGTATGCTAATGTATCGGTGTGGGGATCTCTCAGCTAATTATAAACGCGGCTTCTGAACAAATATGTGAAGCCTAATGTAGAGGGAAACCCCATAAAAAGTTGGAATATTATATATCATAGTTATTTTTTCATAGTTTTTTATAGACAATTATTGTTATTATACCCTTCCAGGATATTATAATTTCACTTGGAAGCTTGTAATGCAATTAAGAAGTCATTTGCGACTCTATAAATCATATATATTTTTGATCAGCATTGAAAACCGAGTCGATCTAGACATGTTTGGGAGAAATTTATTTTTGAAAATTTTTTTTTACAAAATTTCGTTAATATTGTAACAAAAAATATGACAAAAAATTTGATTTCCTAAAATTTAAAATTTATTATGCAGATTTGTTAATCTACAAAAAACTAGCATAGAAAAGTTTACCATATTGAATTTATTGCTTTTTTGGCTTAGTTATGGTGTTTTTAGACTTTGATTTATCGAAGAAATTACCATATAAAATATCGATAAATATTTATTTAAAGATATCGAATATTTTAGATCTTTTAGAATTTTTTTTCAGTATGCACAGATTTATAAAGCTTAAAAAAAATAAAAAGCTTAAAAATGCTTTCCGAATTGAAATTAAAGTAAACTGGAAACTGCAAGGAGGGTATACCAACTTCGACTTTGGCTTTCTTTCTTGTTTTCAATTAGCTTTCTCTTTAAAAAAATGCCTTTTAAATATACAAAACAGACAGCTTAAATCCCTTTTAAAATTAAAATCCAATTATTACCAAAACAACTTGAATAAAAACAAATAAAATGATAGTTTAAAAAACCCGACTGAAACTGACATATAATAAATTAAGATTTTTTTTGTATAAATATCAAAGTGAGAATGTTTTGGCTTTATCGTAAATCTCTCTTGTATATATAAACGAGTGCAGGGAGGTGGACTTTTTAACTTTGACTCTTTTTTGTAAGCCCATCAAATTACAGTCGAAATTTGTTATCCAATTAGGACAGAGAAAAAAATGTTTCCCAGTTTTTTGTTGTTGTTAAATTTTGATGTTTCACAAAAAATAAATGGAGTGTTTTTTTTGTTGCTTCCCCCAGCTTTTTTTTACTTTATTTTTTTATTTACATTTTTTTTTGTCTGCCAAAAAGTTTTTTGCAGCTGCAACGACAAAGTAGATTAAAATCTAAATACACACACACACTCTCACACACACTCATAAATTGTGCTCAAATAAACCGAATTAAAAGTGCAAAACAAGGAGAGAGCAACAATGCAAGGAGGGGGAGGGGTTCAGGGGAGTTGGCAAAAACTTTTTAAAACAGTTAAGTGTAAAGGCGCGTCATGTTAGACACACCACACACACAAGCCACGCCTCTAGCGCCCCGGTTGCTGCCCCTAATTCTTGGTTGACTGGACTAACTTTTGACAAAAAAGGAAAACAGGACAAGGGCTGATCACTGGGAGAAATTTGTAGCCATTTTTTTTAAGGAAATTTCTAAAAAAGAAAGCAAGGAATTACTTATTTATTTTGAAAGAGAGCTTTAAAAGCATACAAATAAATATATATATATTTTAAAAAATTTTCTAGGGGTTTACATTTTTTTTGCCATGTGTGTAGGGCAGTTAGAGGGTTAATGGACAGCAGACAAATGGACAGACAGACGGTAACAGCGGACAGATCCCGACAGCCGCCACCGACGCCGCCGCCACACACACGGAAGCCATAAAAACTTATGGCAAAATATATAAAAATTCACCCTTTTTATTGTGGCAAACAGCAACGAGAACGAGAAATGAAATAAAATGCAAAACGTTTTACCCCAAAACGAGGACGAGCCTGCAGTCAGGAGTAAACCTAAGCGAACTGAGTAGAACCGACACTGACGGTTGTCGTCGTCGTCTCAACCCTTTGGGCCAACTAAAATTAAATGCTGAGTTTAGCAAAAGCACAAAAACAGAAAACAAAAAATTATAATAAAAAAAAAAAAAAGAGAAAGCGTTGAGGTACAGAAAGCCGAAGGTGAGAATGCTCTCTCAGGAGGTTATTACTTTTGATAAATCTGTGTATTTCTCCTTATATATAGACTGAATTTAATTATTTAAAATTTTTATATTAAAAAAATATTTTTTTGGGCCATATTTTGATATTGTTTTATAATAAAAATAATTATTTAAAATATTTTTAATATTAAAATAATATTTTTAAGCATTATTTCTATATACTTTTTAATAACAATAATTATTTCGAATATTCATAATATTTAAATAATATTTTTTAACCATATTTCGATGTATTTTTTAATAAAAATAATTATTTATAATATTTATAATATTTAAATAATATATATATTTAAAAAATATATTGAAATATTTTACAATGACAATAAATATTTTTAATATTTAAATAATAATTTTGGGCCTTAGTATTTTAATCTATTTTTTAATAAATATAATTATTTCAAAATATTTTTAATATTTAAAATATTTTATTTAATATATTTAATATTTAAATAATATTTTTTTTGCATCTTTATACCCTTGCAGGGTATTATAATTTCAGTCAGAAGTATGCAACGCAGTGAAGGAGACGTTTCCGACCCTATAAAGTATATATATTCTTGATCAGCATCAACAGCCGAGTCGATCTAGCCATGTCCGTCTGTCCGTCTGTCCGTCTGTCCGTCTGTCTGTCTGTCCGTCTGTCCGTCTGTCCACCTGTCCGTTTCTACGCAAACTAGTCCCTCAGTTTTAAAGCTATCTGAATGAAACTTTGCATATAGTCTTCTATATGCTCTCACTGCTATATATGTCGGAACGGGCCGGATCGGACGACTATATCATATAGCTGCCATACAAATGTTCGATATATTTGTAGAAAAAAAATTATAACTTTGCTGTTTTTCAACATTTTTGCACCATTTTATAGATATGGCTATTTTCTATTATTTTAGAATTTTGGTAAAAATTTTATGAAAATCGGACGACTATATGATATAGCTGCCATAGGAACGATCGAGAAATAAATAGGAAAAAAAATTATAGCTTCGTTGTTTTTTAACGTATGTTTATCTACTCTGAGATATAAGCTTTTTTTATTATTCTAGAATTATGGTATAAATTTCATAAAAATCGGACAACTTTATCATATAGCTGCCATAGGAGCGATCGGTAGATGTAGAGAAAATGTAAGGCTGGGAATGTAAAACTGTAACTGTCAAACTGTAAACATAATAAGTAAGGTAAAATGTAATGAAACTCTGCTTTGTGAGTGTTTTCAGCATTTAAATCTATAATATAAACATCGAAACCAATCTGCAAGGGTATACAAACTTCGGCTTGCCGAAGTTAGCTTCCTTTCTTGTTGTTGTCTGGATTTACTTTTTCATCAGAATCAAATAGTTTCGTTTAAAATTAAAAGTAATTTTAAAATAAATCTTAAGAAAACCTTTAAAAAGGTATTTGATTTTGTTATTTAGAAGACTTTACAATTAACTTTTTTTGTTCATAGAATTATTTACATTTATATTCGATAAAAAAAGTAGTTGATAATAAATAAATATAATTAATTAATTATAATTAATTATTTTTAAACTGTAATTGTATTAATTATTGTATTTTTCAAAATTTAAATACTTTTAATATGTTCTTAAATTTATTATTATAAAATTTCAAGTGAATTCCGGACGATGTACTTAAGAGATTTAATCTCGATCAATTATTTCTCAACTGTAATGAAAACCCTTAACCCAAGAACGATAAAAAAGGGAAATTAGAAAGTATAATGAAGTGTTTTGAGACTTGCCTTTATATTTTGTTTGTCTCATCACCCAGACGGAGGCACACCTCGGTGCCCTCTAATGCCACAACCACCACAACCCTGAACCACCCAGCAGCTGCCTTCCATTTCATTTGCGTGGCATCTCTCCGTTGGCTTTTTGCTGCTTTCCACCGCAAATTTGCACCATCTCCCCGTGGACCGAAAGTGTTCGCGTTTTATCAAGTGCCACGAGGGCAACACTCATACGCCATGTGCGCCATGAATATTTGTTAACCGCACTGTAAACTGTGTTTACAAAAATGTTTGCCCCGTATGCATGTTGTTACTCGTCCTGCTACAGTATGCAAAAGGGGTTGAAGAACCCCCTCAAAAAATAAAAAAAAAGGAACAGACACAAACATACACAAAAACCGGAAGGCAGGGAGGCAGGGGGAAAACACCGCACCTGCGGTTCTTGTGCTGTCTTTTGACACATCGCACTGCCAAAAAGGGTAAAAGGCAGATGTTCTTGGCTGACTGTTGAATGGAACATTACGCATACGCCGCGTGGCCTCCACTTGGATATGGCTGAGAACATCTTTAGTTAATGCATCCTGGCCATCTTGGGCTCTCTGGCCATTTGCGGTCACCGGCCAGATGTCTTTCATTAGGTGGTTAAGCATAAATGCCTCGGTCCAGGCATCTATTTAGCTCGGATGGTGTGCCAAAATGTCTTCATTAAATTAAGGAATTTCTTTAGCAGCTGTTAATTTGTGGGATACATTTTATACAAATTCTTTTGTGTCTTTTGGGATAAGGTTAGATGGATATTAAGATGAGCATTATGCAGATATTAAATTCCTGCAAGCAGAAAGTTTAAATTATAAAAGTATATAAGGAATAATTACCCAATTATTGAAATAACATGTTTAATGCTGCACAAAAACATTATTTTCGAAATAAGCATCTTTTAATTATTAAAAATTAGTAAGATTGCTCAGCATAATAATTTTGCTTTGCTTGTAAATTTCTCATTTTATTTCCATAAATGTTATGCAGCAAATATAAATTCCGCAAGCAATCTAAAAGCGATTGTTATCCACAGAAATATGTATTAAATTCTCGGAAAATTTTCCCTTTTATTTCAGAAAACCTATCGAATGGATAATCGCTTCCATCAGATGCTCAATATGCCTGGGTCAATCAGGCTCAATTAACATAAGGCCACAGAGGAGGCTTCCCGGCGGGGAGGAGGAGGTTTACTGGAGAATTACTGGAGCGATGGCAATAAAATCAACAAGAATGTATTGAATGTTGATGCAGCATACTTACCGCCCATCGATTTACACATTAATACGAATGTGTCTGTATGTTTGCCTGAGCCTTACGACTGATTTAAGTCGCTGGCCACCCACCGACTGGCACATTTATTTACATTAATGCCTCATATTTACAGGGATATTAACGGGAGCCATATGCCAGTGTCTGTAAATTATATAATTAGCAAGCAAAAAAAGAAAAAAAACACCAATCGATAGGAGGAATTAACAAACATTTATTATATGTCCAACAACATGCATGACCCCATAAAAAGTTAATTGTTAATTGTTATTACAAGTACAATAATGTGTGTCCGCGGGTACGCGGAAAAAAACTGCCAAACAAACGGGCAGACATAAAAATATAAACATAATTATAAATATAAATATTGTTTTAGAGCAGTTTACTTACGTGTGCGATCTGCTCTTTAACTGTTCTGCTCTGCATTTCTGCCCTAATGCGATTAACTCACGCAATTGCCATTAAACCCAAATTTTGTGCTGCTCCAGGTCCTGCGGCCGGACGAAGGCGACAACCTGCCTGTCCACGCGGCGGCAATTAAAACTCGAAGGCCTTCGCAAGGCACACGACCCCGATAAGTAGGCAACAAAATATGCAAAATATAAGTGTAAGAAAAGTGATTTGTGATTGGCTCGGGAAGCTGTAAAAATGCATTAAATATAATTTCAACTGGCCAAACAGCACGTAATAATCGTAAAGAAAACGGCCCAAAAAAAAGAAAACAAGAAGGAAGCAATCCCCTAATAAAATTTTGTAGGACAAGGACATTAAAAAATTAATAACAGCCACTCACCCATTGTACTTTGACACGCAGCGTGTCTGTGCATTTTTCATGATTATTATTGTTTTCGTTTTGGTTTTATTTTTTATTTTTGGCATGTTGCGTAGTTGGCAGTTCGTTAGTGGTTAATTGTTTGGAAGCCGGAAGCACAAAAAAATAAACAAATAATATCATTAAACCATTATATAATATATGAAATTTATATGTGCGTAAGTTTTTTTGTGGTGCTTAAACCGCTGCCACTTATGAGTTTTTGCCTTGACTATGGCCTCTATTTGGCTCTTTTTTCTAGCCCGGCCATTCAGGGGACTCGGCACAACATGGCGTATACAATATTTTCCATTTTTATGCCAAGATTTATTAGTTTAGCGATAAATAAAAGCAGCCGCTCTACATAGCATCAGATGGGAAGGGAGGATGGTAGAGCTGGGGAGGTGAACGCTCTGTCTCAATAAATCACTTGGCATACTGTGAAATTGGCTTTTATGTCCCCATCCATGGGCATTGCTTTCATTTCATTTGTGATTCTCGAATGGATCTAAATTTTAAAATAGCTTTTTTCTATCTAAATCTATTATGTCATATCTGTTTGAAGTTATTGCCTGACAACCAATATGGAGAGCGTATGTGAAGTAGCAGCGAATGAACAATTGATGAGATGGATGAATGTGAAAATATGAAAACCAATATACGTAAAAAAAATCTCTATTCAGTTTACAGCTTATTGATCCTGAAAAGTTAAAAAAATTATGAAAAATTCTTCTTCAAAAGAATATTAAAATAATTATTGTAACTTTAAGAAATCTACAGGAGGTTTTAAGAAATTTATCTGATAGTTTCTTCTAAGAATAATCTACCTTTAACTGATTTATAACATATAATATAAAATAGCTTTATCCTTTCCCTTTAATCTTTTCTTATCTTTTCTACTATATACTTAACCATCCATTATTCAAATTCCCTAACGAAATCCTCCCTAAGCTTGTTGTCCCCTACTTAATATCCTTTCGGCGACATGATGCACAAAACTTTCTCCCGGTAGCCACTATATTCATCAATGTATTTTTATAATTTATGCATAACGGAAAAGTTGCAAAGCAGCGAAAAACTCATTATGACCAGCACAGGTGCGAGCAGCAAGTAAGCACAGATGTTCCTCTGTTTAGACAAGGACATCGCCAGACCAAGGCTGGAGTGCAATCAGCCACAAAGTGGGCAGCTGGCTTGCCAGCAGACAATATCATTTACTTGTAAATTTTCGGTTTTATCTGGCGACTGTCAACATTTTTATCAGCATCGGCAGCGAGTGCAGGTGCAGGTGCAGCAGCAGCAGCATCACAGGTAACCCAAGAAGAGTAAACAGAAAAGGCACAAAAGATGCACATGTGTGTATGTGTGTTTGTTTTCTGTGTGTTTGTGTTTGGGCACAAAGAATGCAGGCACTTAAACGTGTTGCATAATTTAGGCGGCGTTTATTCAGAGCCATTGCACACTGGCAGCTTTCTCAGCAAACCATCGTCAGATCAAAAAACGGAAGTTGCTCAAGAGCAGCAACAGCAGCAGCAGCAACATTTTGATGAGCTCCACCGAACTCTCGGTTCCTGCTAACTTATTAAAGTGGAATTTGAAAGGAGAATGATGGCTACACTGGGGGGAAAAATGTGTGTTAAAAATTGGTAATAATATAAGAATTGGTAAAAGTATTAATTCAAATGAAACTAGCTAAGAATTATCTCTCCTGAACAGAAATATCGGTATCGATATCGACTTGGCTTGACTTTTGTTAAAAATTATCAATATTTTACATTTAATTTCAATAATTTTATATATTTTCCAAATTCTATATATCAAAGTCCACGATATTTTCCATATGATATATAAATCCCTAAGAAGAATCAAGTTTGTTCAAAAAATATATGAGAGGTATTTAAATGATTTAGATCATAGGACTTCGAAAATCTAATCTAATAAATATGTATTAATAATTTTTTAAAAATCCTATAGAAACACTTTTCCCTCAGTGCACCCTCTGCTTGGATTGGCGACAGCTTATGTACCATTATGCACAGGCATTTTAAGCCTTTCCGTTGTTTGACATTTATGAAGTTTACTCTATCGCTGTTTACACGCCTTGCTTCAATCATACGAGAAATCTGCCAGATTTTACTTTCCGCTTTGCTTATTTTTTCTTCACTTTTTGCTTATTTTGCATAAAAAAAAGTGAATGGCGCACAAGTGTCGTCGCAGGGGCCGCCGCACTGGGTGCGCTGGTAACTAAATTATAATAATCTCTGGTGGCGCAGGCTGTCACTATGATGGCATCATCCGTATCAGTATCAGATCATAACGGATTATGAGTGTATCATGTCGAGCGGCAGCAAAACTCCTCCATCCACACTCGTATCTATCTCTTTCGGATATTGTACTCGTAATAAAAAGGAATTTACATATGAAAGTTAAACTTTGTGCGCAGCATATATCGCTCGCTGGCTGTTTTCTCCTTCATCGGATGCGTCCTTTTGCTAATAATGCCAGTGTATGAGAGTGTCTGTGTGTGTTTGAAGAGGTACCAGACCATGGAGCTCGTTTGTGTGTGTGTTAGTCGCTATAACGTATGCAACATTACACGAACAAACATCTGACGGCATGAGGCGAACCGAGAGCTTCCATCTTCGTCCTCATCAAAATGAGAAGCAACCGAGAAAGGCGTAAACATGGGGGATGAAGGGCGCAAGGACCAAGGACCAAGGTTGCACACTGGCATCTTTTAATATTGTACTCAACCGTTGTTTACATACACCGGGAGAAAGCAGGCAAGCCAACATATACAACAAATACCAGGTTCAAATGAATGCTGAGCAAAGTAACATACAATTGTGGTTTGAAGAAGAGCACTTGGAAAAATTTTAACTATTTTAAAAAAGGATAAGAAATGTGTATATATTAAAAAATATAATTTAGTGAAATAGAAATACTAAGCAAAAATAATAAAATACTTGTATTTATATTCGTTATAATTCTAATTAATTTCATTAAATTGTTTTTATCTTAAGTTTTATCTCTCGCATTTCGATCAAAGTTGCCTCTTAAATTATACCAAACTAAAATTAAAATATTTAAAAACTAAATAATACCAATTAATATCTCTACTTAAAAGCCACTTTCAAGCGCATTATAGCCCCAACAAAAGCCAAGATGAAAACACATTTAGCATATATAGATTTTTACTAATCATTGGTATTTTTTTTCTCAATCAGTTTTCAGTTTTTCCATTTTTGTTTTAGTTTTTATAGCTTACGTTCATTACCAATTAGTTTAATTATTTTACATCGTTTTCGTATTGTTATTTTAATTTTTGTTTTGTCTGGTTGAATCACAGTTACATACTAAAAATTTATTTATTATTACACGCTACCCAAAAGATTTTTGCAAGCAAAAATTGTGTGTGTTTTCGTGTGTTTTTTTGTGAGTGTTACCCAACGTACGAGTAATTTCTCGCAATGCATTCTGTAAAGATGTCACAGGACACGCTGTGAGTGTGTGTGTGTTGTGTGTGCTTTGTGTGTGTGTGGTGTGTTTGTGTCTCTGTGTAAGTGTAGTTGTTTGAGGTTGCGCTTCGCGCTGTTTACACGGCCTATGTCTACATTTAGCGTATATATTTCTATATATATAATATATATAGTATATATATAAGTTCGCTAGCTATACTTGGTTTTGTTTTTGTTCGTTCATGTTGTTCTTGTTGTGGTTGTTGTTGTCCTGTGTGTGTGTACTGTCGTCTCAGTGGTTGTTATTGTTATTGTTTGGTGTGCTTCGTTTATGGCACAAGTTTCTTAAATCCAGCACCTTCTTGGCCAAGTTTGAGCTCTTCATAAATTGTGGGATTTACTTCATTGCACTGCGTATTGCTGAGCGGGTTATGAAAGTGATGCGCCGCATCTGCGGCACTCTTATGTTGCTGCTGATGCTGCTGCTGATGATGCTGCTTCCCCGCAGCAACACCTGCCGAGGTGGCCGCTGCTGTCGGCGCCGTTGTCGTCGTGGATGTCGTCATTGTGGCGGCAATGCCATTACGACCATGGCTGTGACTGTTGCTCCCGCTGTTGTTGCTGTTGCTGCTGCTGCTGTTGCTGCCATTTTGCGTTGTTATGGCCGATGTGACAGTAGGCAGCTATGGCATGGTTATTCATATATCCAAGACCACGTGTGTTGTTATTGTAGAGTTTCAGGACGGGCGGGGTTTGCAAGGATGGAAAAAAAACACACATTGACAGTTATAACATAAAAAATAAGTAAATACATAACATACACCTACGCCTACGTTAATACACACAGCAGGATAAATAGCTATCATATCACTAAACTAACTTTAGCCAACAGCGAAAGGAGCAATAAAAACAAACAGGTGGGATAAGTAAAAGTACGAAAAAACCGTCTATGAAATGTCGATTTGGGAACTCAAAAGGAAGGACATAAAATCGTAGAATAAATATTGGGTTTAAGTTTATTGTATTTTAAATAATGTGATATTAAATAAATATTAAAATTGTAGTTCTAAATTTTAGTAACCCTTTTATTGTGTGTTAGAATTTATAGAAAATGTATTTTGAAACATCTTGCCACACCTAAAATGAACGAAGGTTATGCCTAACGCTAGGATTAAATGGTTATATAAATTAAACCAATATATTATATTATTTATTTCTTAACAAAGACCTTTTAAAAATGAATAATCTATAATTTAAAAGACAAGAACTTCTTCTTAATTTTAAAATCTATATTTTGTTATCAAAAATCCCCTGATTTCTCAACCCTCCAAATTTGATATACCCCCATCCTGCGTGGCTACACCCTTGTAACATCAAAAACAAACAAAATAAAGACCAAAATCGATCGCTATACACACCTGCACCTGTTCCAGGCCCCTGGTATAGGTGGGATTCTCGAATGCCACATTGCCGTTGGCCGACTTTCCGTAGCTAGAGCGCTGCCGGCGATAGAATACAATGGCGGCTGCCGCCAAAAGGATGGCCAGGATGCTGGCCACAATGCCGCTGATGGTGCCCACGGCGCTCGAATAGCTGCTGGTGGCCGAGGTCACATGGTGCTCGCCGAGCGTGAACCTAATCGGATCTGTGAGCACGCTGGCACCTGCAAGACAAGCCGGCAAATTAAAATCCGTACGAAAGGAAGGGACTTGGGAACTCTGAGAGTCTAGTGCCAGTAAACTCAACTCACCGTAGCTATTGCCAGCCTTCACCACCAGCTCGTAGAGCACATCCTTCTTGAGGCCATTAATGCTTATTGTTGTGTCCTTTACGTCGATGCGTCGTATCTCGAGAGCAGCCATCGCATTGCTGCCGCCACCGCTACCCATACTTGTTGCATTATTCATGGCGGCCAGGGTATCCATTCCGGAGTTTTCCATGGAGGCAGCATGGTCCTGCGAACCCGAACCCGAACTCGTTGATGTTGGCGGCAGGACGGCGGCCTCGTGGTAAAATATTCTATAGCCGTCAACGGCATTTGGATTCTTTGTCGGCGCATCCCATCTGTAATGAAATAGTTTTCATAGAGCGACGGCGCCGCATTATGAGTGCTTGGTAATATTGTTGCAGGCGCACAACTTGTCTGGAATTTTAATAAATTTAATGCGGCACCAGGTTCAAGGGGTCGCTATCCCCGCTTTCGAGTTTTCCCAGTTTTCCCCAGTTTCCTACTTCCCCTTATCCGGAACATCCTTTCCCCTGCGTCAACCTTTGACGTTGACCGAGTGTATTAAAGTGAGATAAAAATCTCGGCTTTAATGGATTTGCGGTCTATTAGTGGCCCACACACACACACTCCCACATGGTGTGGGAGAATATGGCGCTTGGAAGGATAATGAATGTATTGGGTTTGGTGCGCTAAATGGATGAGTCCACTTCCGCTTCGGACAAAAGTGTTTAAGAGCTTAGCCCGGAGGGGCGGCTGGAACGTGTCCCACATAGTTTGGGATGCTCAAAGCCAAATGGCTTCTGCTCGGTTTAACTTTGTTTTTTTGGGACAAAACACTCGAAAAAATAATCAGCAAGGAAAGAAACAGAATAGTATATTTGATTTTAGAGAGCTATTTTAATTAAGAAAATATGAAATAAAATACTTCATACAACTAATAATTTTAATCTTTATAAACCTAAACCCCATTCCTCTTTTCTTGATAGTTATAAATATTTATAAAAGACTTACCTTATGGACACCTCGCTGTCGGAAACCACACTGACCACTATATTCTCTGGTGGTCCTGGCAGGCGATCTCTATTCTTCTCAAAGCAGCCCACGATGGTGCGGGCATACTGCAGACTGCAGATCTCCTTGGAGCGCACAGACTCTCCCCGACACCAATTCAGGCATTTCCTAGGGACATGCTCATCTGCACAGCAAGAACGATGATCCGATCCATCGGCAGCACATCGCATAAGTTTATCAAAGTCCACAATGCACTCGGGACGATCGGCAATGGCATCAAAGTCCACATAGTAGCTGCAGGCACTCCTGCAGGCCATAGTGACATTCTGCTCCGCACAGCACTCGGAGACGTTGTGATTCAGAGCCGGCGTATTGCGTATACGCACTGAAACCGGAGTGGTGGTGGCCCCAAAGGGATTCTCGGCATGGCAGAAATAGTCACCCACATCGTTGGCCTGCAGCTTGCTGATCCTCAAGGACATGGTATAGATCGAAGGACGCGATTCGTTGGTCTTCACGGATATGAAGTAGTTGCCACCGTTGATGACGGGCACACGGCCATCCTTTTCCCGCCAGAAAATCGTCTTGGGCGCCGGCTTGGAGTCCACAGTGCAGCGCAGCTCGATCTCATCGCCTATGGAGGCCACAGTGATGCCAGCTGCTTGAATTTTTGGAGGATCTGAAGGATACAAAGTGTCAGAATTTAAAGGTGAATTGTTCAAAGAGTCTACAGGATTATTATACCCCCCCCTGAGGGACAATTACTTACAGCATATGTTAACTCTTCTGGTGGCCTGCATGGGTACTCCATAGCCATTGTCGGCGTAGCAGGAGACGTGCTCCATATCCGCGGATACATTGTGAATGACCGTAACCATGTGCCGCGAGGTATCCTGCCGCACCAGGTGTCCGCCCACGTAAAGGGAGATGGTGGGCGCCGGGTTGCCCAAGGCCAGACACAGAATGGTCATGGACCCGCCCTCCGGTATGTTGTCCGCCGGATGCACAGTGGGGGGCTGCAAGTAGCGAAGAGTTGAGTTACCTCACACACGCATACACAGCCCGAAGGAACACTTACATCTACAAAGGCTGGCAGGGCGGGATCCGTCCAGGCCACAAGCGTCTCGGAGGGCAACGAGTCGCCCCTTTCGCCCACCGCCTCCACGTAGAGCACATGCTGGGAGCTCGGCTTCAGGTTGTTCATCCGCAGCCAGGCCAGCTTCGTTTCAATCTTAATGAATTGCTCGGCCCTCATGGCCTTGTGGTAGACTCTGCAGGACGAGAAAAAAAAAGGAAAAGCAAAGCCAGGTAGGGCAATTAGGAAAAGGGATAAGAGGCTTGTCAATTGGTTGTGGAAATTATAAATTCATTCCTGGGTCTTAAGGCTGACATCTTTTTTATTCTAAAGAAAAGGAACTTTGTGAATTTTACTAATTTAGATAGAAAGTTACATAGTATTAAATATGAAAATATCTTTCTAATTTTCAGCATTTATCAGAATGCTTTTAGGAAAATAATAATATACATTTTGTATATGGTTTCTTGGAGCTTTCCTTTAATTGCTAATTCTATAAATTATTTATAAACAAATTTATTTTTTATTAAAAAGAACCCTCACCTGTAGGTAATCCTCTCATGCGGATGGGCATACTCGGGCGGCTGCCAGGTGAGCTGCATCCAGGTGGCACTGTGTGCCACCACCGTCAGTGAATGTGGTGGCGATGGTGCGCCCCAGGTCACGCCCTCTCCTCCCGCTGCACACACACACGCACACACAAAGAGACCACACAACAATTAAATCAACTCATTTTGGAGTGGGGAATGGTGTGGAGTGGAGTTAGTTAGCCAACTCACCTTCACTGCTCCGGTGTTGGTCCGTGGTGTTGAGCAGCAGCATCGATGCCGGCAGCGATGTGCCAAATTTGCCCCGCGTCACAACCGTAATGCGGTACAAGGCATTCGCATCCAAATTCGTCAAATCGATACTCGTCTCATTGGTGGTCAATTCCTAAGTGTATAATTGCATCCGAATGACGAATGCCGAATGGCAAGCGAGACGTTAACGAGAACGAGAAAAAAATGTGCGAAAATTGCTATGAATAGAGTGAAATCAAAACAAGTGAATAACGTTGGAGGGTAGACTTTGAGAATACCCTTTACCCTCTTTTTTGACCAATTTTGTTTTGTTAAAAAATTGTTTTAAAGGTTTAAATTGGATTGTATATAAGGAACATTGTATAAATCCTCTTATTAGACACTTGCGGGATATTAAAATTTTAGTCAGAGGTCTAAAAATTTATCGTATAAAAATATCAATAAACATCGATTAAAGAATACATAGTACTTTCAGGTCTTCTTGAGATTATAACAGTTATGCCAAAAGTTATATATACTCCTATGGATATTATTTCAAAGGTATACAACATCGGCAAAGGTGTGCAACTTTCAATTTCTAAAAGTTAATTTCCTTTTCTTTTATTTTAGATTTATTTTTTAAATTTATTTTGAATTCATTTGAATTCAATTTTATTTATTTGTAACCCAGAAATCCCTATACTCTCCATTCGAAAATACCCTTTAAAAAGAATTAAAAAATTTTGAGAACATTCCCGGAGACCAGTCTGCGTTCTGCTGAAGTCTGCTGTTGGCTGCGGCTTGGCTTGATTTCGCTGAAAGACATGTCGCCATGATTAGTACTTTTTGTAATTGCTGCCATGCAGCGCAATTTGCGGTATTTAGCCCACCAAATGACACCGCACCCTGTATTCCCCTTGCGTTTCCCTGCGTTACCCACTCTATGTTCTTCGTTTTACCCAATCAGCCAACTGGCTGCATCATCAGAGTCATTCGTAGGATGCCATTGTCGCAGTCATTCAACTCATCGGAGCTCATCTGCGGGTCTGTCTGTCTCTCCCTCCTTCTGTGTAGTTCCTAGTTCCTAGTTCCCCAGCCACGATGACGTTATTTTGTTTCAAAAGCCATCCTCGAAATTGACAGCTATATCTCGGACACTCTGCTACTCTATGCATGGACTTTTGCCACGAAGAGCGAAGGACGATGGACAAGGGATGGTGGCCCCCAACAAAACACCACATCTCTCTGACTCTACACATTCTGAAATCCAAAATCCAGAGCCCCGCTTGGTGCAAATCCACATTAAAAATCGTTAGCGTAATCTGTTGGTGTTACGGCTTCGGGGGCAGAATGGATGCGCTACGCGGAAATTAATTTTGGGGTGTTTCGGAATTTTAAAGAAACATGGAAATTTTATGGAACAAAATTTTAAAAATGTAAGGTAATGTAAAAGGTTTAAGAAAATTCCTAAAGAATCTAAAGGTATATATAGATTTATTTTAAATTATTTAAACTAAATCCTTTAAGCTAATAACTTTTTTAAATAAATTTTTTAGCTAGCAAAATATAAATATTATACTGCATGCATACCATGACTGCTCTTTCAAAATATCGTTCCTTTAGGCATATTTTGTAGTTCTTTTTAATTATGTAAATTTTAAAAAATGTCCTAATGGCTTTACCGCAGCACACCCTACAATCTCAAAACCCAGCTCAATCATTTACACACTGAATCGCACTCTGCTGCCTGATGTTGCTGTTGCGCTGATGTAGCTGCCGGGCCGATGTTGCTGCTGTGTTATTATGGCTCTCTCTGTGTCGTTTTTTAATCTTCTGCAGATGTCGCAGTCTCGGTGCGGTTTTTGGCCTTTAATTGCATTTTTGGCTGCGTGGTCAGTGCGAAAAAATGCGGCGCGTTAAGTAATTTATTTCGCTTTATGGCCGAGCGCTTTGTTTGTTTTTTTAAAACCAACTTCAGTTCTGGCATTAACTTGTTTTGTTTTTTTTTTTCTCAGTGGCATTAGCAGCATCAGCTCTTGGCATCATCAGCGTTTGTTATTTCAGCTACTTAGTGCTGAAATTATTTGATGTGAGTGCCACGCCTCCCCTTGGCCCCCTTACTACCCCGATTTTCCGACGTAACGAGTCACTTTTGAGTATGTAAGTCAATGTCAGAGCGATGTTGGACATCTGTTGGAGGAGCCAGTTTGGCCAACATCTCTAAATATGTATGGAGCCCCCATCTCGCTTATGGTTAGAGGTATTTCTCTCTTTTTTTTCTATGATTTTCTGGCCCGGGTCGTAAGTCGTAAATCTCAATTTTCGGGGGGGCCAACTTACCCATTGCCCCGGTCGTGTGGTCGTGACAACTTGTGTCAAATATGATGATGACGAGCACTGGACCCATTTTAACCCAGAAGCCATCCTAACCAGAGACTGAGCAGGGGTTAATTCGCAGATAGAGGCTTCCATTTGACACAGGTACTGGCGGTCCGATAAAACTAACTATAATTTAGTGACCAGCGTCCCGAGAGAGAATAAATTGCCCGGCTCAATACTAATTTCCTTCCATTAGAAACTTATCTAAAACGCATTAAATTCAAAGCCCGAATAGATTGTCAAGGCAAAGAGGGAAAAACGATTTATTATGCTCTCGACAGGGAGAGACTCGGTCCCAAAAAGAAAGCAAAATAAAAAAAAAAAGGGCAGGCAATACTAATAGCAGCCAGCATTTCGTGTGTCACATTGGCTTTGCTTTTTCGGTCCCCTTTTCGTAATTACATTAACCGCAACTTAAATGTGCCACAATTGGCATGACGAGCGGGTCCTAACTGAATAATTAATGGGGTGGCACCACCACCACCACCACCCCCAGCGAAATAGAGGTGAGTCCCCAGCAACTACTTGAGCGAATAGCTGATCAAAATGCATACCGCCATGTCCTTGGCTACTTAGCTAATGCGCTGGAATCAAAAATTGTATAATAATAATTGTAATAAATCAAAAAAAAAAAAACCAAATTAAGAGAAACCTTATATAAATAGAAGTTTATCAAGGAATTAATTATAATTTTGAAAATTGAAATGCAGAAATTGTAGAAATAATTTAAGGTTTTAAATACCTTTACAATGTATCTCAAAATAAGCTTTTATATTTTTTAAGGTCCTAATTTAGTGAAAATTTTTGTTGCTAATTATTAAAACATTTTTAGCTTTATTTAGGAAACTTTTCAATTTGTTTTATAAGCCCTTGTGATTTCTGTAGCCCCATCGATGGTCTCAAGGACTAAAGATCACCTTTAAAATGTACACCTTCTATACAAAATTCAAATATTATTTTCTAAATAGTTATTATCTTAAAAACAATAAATATCTAAAAAATATTATAGACACTTTTCCAACTTAAGAACTAATTTAAACCTTTCAACTTTTTAGTTTTCGGTGTGCCTCTCCTGTATCTCGAGCTGCTACCCCTTAACGAGAGTCACACTCCGGCCATAAAACTAGGTCCCTGGTTGCTCATTTGCCAGTTGTCTTGGCCCAGACTCCACTGCAGTGACAAAGCACATAATCGCCGTGGCCCAGGCCCAAAACCCAAACCGAAACCCCTTTGGCTCCATCACAGCTGTATCAGAATATTTAATGTGTCTAATTTCTGGCATCGTGGTGGTCAGTGGTCCTGTGCCATTTTTTTTTTTTTCTGTACTTTTCAGTGTTTCCCGGCTATATTAAAAAGTTTTTTATGGCCGTGTGTTTGCCAAACACAAACACAAATAGGGATAAAGAATAAAAGTCAACTCGAACTAACGCGGCGGCACTAAAAATCATCACAAAAGTTACGTTCGTTTTCGGCCAGAGTCAACATATACACAGAGAAAGACATCATTTGGAAATCAGGGCGACAGTGGCGGGGAAACCTTTTATTTCCGCTTTTGCCACCCCATCCGCTTTTCCCCCTCCCGCTGCTCATCCTGATGGCATGTAATATCCTGTAGAGTCGAATAATGTTTTTGCGGGACCCGTTGTTGTCGATGCTCCTCCTGCTGCTGGTGACACAATGCCGGCCGTGCAATGGCGACGAATAGAAATTGCCAAATTATTGGCACTGATTCAATCAGGAAGGGTTCCCTTACCCGTTGGCGAAATTACCTTTAATATAAACCGTTTTTCTAGTTTAAGTACAAACTTCTCCCGCAGCCACCATGACCAGCAATGGGGCCATTAGTCTTGGGCCAGCGATATTTCCACCCCGTCTGTATTTCTGACACGTCCAAAAGCAATTAAGTTTGTCCATAAAAGTGTCACACTGAGTCAACGCATTGCAGGCAGCGATAGCAGCGAACTTATAGATATATATATATATACATATATACGTACATATCTGCGATACAATAACCCATTCAAAGGGGGTCGCGAGGCGCGTTTAAACCATTTGACACCGTGGGCACCACAAAAAACCGCCAACTGAAAAGCATTTAAGCCAAGCCGAAGCCAGCCCCAAGTTAAGCCAACAGCATCAGCCAGCAGCAACTGCAGCAGCAGCAGCAACACCAACAACATGAACCGCAACAGCTGCGTACGCTGCTGACCAAAGCAAGCCTGCTACTACAACAACAACAAAAATGGTAAAACAAAAAAGAATAATTCAAGCCAACAGGGCGAATGAATTTTCCACAACACAATCAACAAAAAACAGCTCAGAATATAAGAAAAAAAAAAAAAAACAAAAAAAAACTGGAAGCAAAGCTGACACCACACAGTATCTTCCATATCGATTGCCTCTCGGCCGCAGAGTTGCTCACGTGACGAAAGTTACTGCCACGATTGCCTGGGGGCTTTTCTTGTATATTCTTCTTTTTTTCTTTGAGCTGTCAATAGAAACGGTGCTTCCCAAATACCCTCTGCTTATGATCAATCATATATTTTTAATCAAATGGATGGCCAACGAATCTTTAAGAGCAAAACAAGAGGGCAAAACAAAAAAAGATATTGAGTTTAAATTTATACATTTTTACTTGTAAAAAAAAGATGACTGCTGTTTAAATTTGAGCTCTAATATTTCTATACTTTTTTAGGAAATACTTAATTTTAGAACTACTATTTATTTTAATTTATAACTTCTTAGTATACCTAAGCCTAAACCCACACCTCACGTGCTCAGCTCCTATAGACTCTGCTGCTGGCGTAGCATCATTGGCAGGTCGTCGACGACAGGTTGCAATGTCCGCCAGCTAGAGCAACAGCAATAGTAGCAATGCCAGCAGCATCGCAACACAAAGCAGCAACGCAGCAACACCAACCCCACTTTAAATACATTTCTGTGCGCATCAACACGCGACAAAACTTTGGGCCAGGCTTTGGCTGGTTGTTGCTATTGCTGTATTTTTTAGCATTTGCAAGTTTTTCGAGGCCAATAACTCTGCTGATGGCCATGGCTGATGCTGCAACACCAGCAATAGCAGCAGCAGCAGCAGCATTGGTGAGAGCAGCAACAAATGCAAACAGGCCCAGCTGCCAGCAAAGCGCGTTGATGTGTGACAACAACAGCCAATAACTACAACAATAGCAACAACAATAACAAATGCAACAACAAAATGCGAACAATAACAACAATTACAACAACAACAAATGCAATTACAACAATGCCAATGGCAAAGCCTGAGCCAACTTTGGCCCGTTGTTTGGTTTTGGTTACTCTTTATTTATCTTTTTTTTGCCATTTTTTTCTCTCTCCTTTTTTTTGGACCGCCTGCAATTTTTACCAGTTTATAGTCACGTTTTGGCCGTTGCCAATGCATATGGCGTCTATAAGTCCCCCTCCTCGTACACATTCCCCCTCAACTGAGCCCGCTGAAAAGGCGTCAAAAACTTTAGCTCGCTATATACCCGCTATATATATATCTAAACCTGGTCGATGTTTTGGACAGAGTTCAAAGATTATAACACTGAATTGGATTAGAGTTGGGTAAACCAAAAAATATTCGCCTGGCGTTCGAGAGTATATCTAAAATATATATACTATATTTAAGCCGTATATATGCCGGTTTTGCACTTGAAATTCGTTGTGACGGCGTCAGCGCGAATTTCAATTGATTTCATTCGCTATATAAACAATGGGCCATCGATATATGCATTTAGTGAGATTTAGCCGTTGGCAAAGGATTTAAATAAATAATTGAATAATTGGCTTAACTGCAAACATTACTCATACGCCATGTGTGTTTGGAGATTTTTTTGTTGTTGCAAAAAGCTTCTATGAATTGTTTGGCAGAAATTAATTTAAATAAATAAAAAGTTGATAATAATAATAGACTTTACACCGATGTGTATATAAGAATTGATGGAAATAAAATAATAAATATAAGGATATAGTGGAAAATTTGAAGAAAAAAAGGAAGTTGAAAAGTAATTTTTATGGGTAAACTTTTATGGAATCAACAGGGTTTTTATGGCCAACTCTTTAGATTGTGAACTAAAAATTATTTTATATATGAATTTTAGTTTTTAGAAAGTCCTGAAACTCTTGAATTTATATATCAGAAATTATTTATAAACTTTCAGTTAAGCTTATAATTGCTTATCATTATTTTAGATAAGTTAAAATGCTTAAATTATATTTTATACAATGAAATAATGTATGTTTTCTCCTTTCTATACATTTCCTTAGCAATTGCTACAATTTCCTCTATGACAGATGCTCAACCCAGATAAAGTAGTTGGACAATTAGGCCCGCCTCTGAGGTTACTCATACGCCATGCGGTAACGACCACAATATCTGCTAATATGACTGGTTGTTATGAAAGCAATTTCCTGTCCCCGAACTTCTTCATTAACTGTGCTACCAATTTAAGTTCTCCCCCGTCGGAAAGTTGTTGAAATGGTTATTGTCCTGACTGCTGTTGGGCTGTTTGGCTCCTGGCTCCTGGCTCCCCTGAATCCGCCGCCCCCTGGTCTCTGGCGGACTCAGACAAGGCAATTTGTAAGCTCTTTTCAATTCCATTGGCACTCGAATATATATAATGTCAGCATTTTGGCCCAAAAGGCAAATCGTAATAAGGCGACCGCCCGCAGTCCCCAATGCAAATGAAGTGCCCCATTGTGTGTGTGAATCTGACTCTGAATCTGAATCTGAGTTCGAGTTTGAGCCCTGAGCCTGCCCAGCAGAAAAAAAAATAAAAAAAACTTTTGCCTGCCAACTTACAGGTGAAGGAGAAAATGGGGGGAAAATAAGGAGGGAGCAAGTTTAGTTTCGCTGTGGAAAAGTTCTGCGCAGATAGAGTCGCTGGCATTGTCCATACCCCGATATATACTCACATTTTCCAATTTGGCAACTGTCTCGTACATGGTCATGTTATTGACTTTGCCATATTGTACGATGAATTCAATATCCTCCGTTCCAGTTGTCGCTCCACTTGTGGCATCCACCGATGGCACATCCCTTCCAGCGACGGCCGGATTCCCATTTGTAGGATCCACGGCACCGGCTGCCAGTTCATCGCCGGTTATCATGTCACCTGGCGATGCATTGCCAGTTGCAACTGAACTGCTGCCGTTGTTGCCAGCACCACCACTGCCACCATCCGCATCCGGCTGAGTCCAGACCAAGCTGATGCTGCTCTGGTTCACAAATGTCGCATGCACATCTTCCGGCGGTCCTGGGATATTCTGGGTGCCTGTTCAATGGAGGAGTAAACGGAATAAACGAAATATAGTTCGCCATACACCGCACTGCTTTGTTTTGTTTTATAATGCAACTTTAATTGGCCAATATTGGTTTTGTCTGCTCGGGCTGTGTGGTTGGTTGGCCCAAAGCATTGACCAAATAATTTAGCGCACAATGGCGTGCAACAGTGCGTATACTCGACGTGCACAGACACGCAATTAAACAAACAGAATTAGCTGCAAACACAAGCCCGGCCAAAACCAAAGCCAACGGCAACTGAAACGGCAACGGCAACGTCAGCCCATTGGCAAAGACACACACAGATGGATGCACCACAGGGTGTGACCAGTGATGCAACTATCTGGCCTCGGTGTCGGCCTCCAGTGACTGTGACCTCCAGTGACGGCTGCAAAACTGATTTATGGTGAATGATTTACGATGAAGGATCATCTCAAAAGCAGAAGCTTTTTACACTTTAATTAATTGAATTGAAATTTGAGAAAAGCAAAGCTTATTTAGATGAAAAGTTTAAATAATAAATATTGAAATTAAAACTTAATTAAAACCTGATTAAAATAATGTTTTTAATTAATTACTGAATGTAGAAATTGACCTGGAATAAAGACAACGATAAATTTCTGAATTAAATATTCTATAAAGAATTTTAAGAAGTATTTAAAAATATATTAAAAAAGTTTTATGGAGAGTTTTTGTCAGTATTTAAATTAGAATTTAACATAGTTATTAATGGAGAATTTTATGCATTATTTTAGATAAAAATGAATGCAATTTTTAGAAGCATTTAAGGGCGTATTTTGATAAATATTGTTACATAAATCTATGATAGATTAACATATTTTAAATTTTCATAGAAAACAAAGTCCCTTTATTGAAATGTTAAGCATTTATTAAAACTAAAATTCCTAAAAGATATATGGTCAATGGTAATTTCGAAAACATTTTTCTATTCTCGTTGTATTTCTCCTGAAGCTAATGCTACTCGCCTAATTAAGAGCGAATTGAATGGATTTATCTTCGTCAAAAATTGTAATGAGCTGATTTTCATTCACTGGCAGTCACTGCTTTGGCCGGGCACATCCACAGCACTGCACTGATGGAGTGAGGCAAAGGCCAGGACAGGATGGGATAGACGGAAACCAGCGGCTGCCATGGTAACTACTCACCTTCTTCGAAACACTGCAGAATGTTGCCGGCATATGATAAACAATCGGGCACATTGCTCGACGACGACGACGACGAGGACAATGATGAGGATGGCGTTGCCGCAGCTGTTGCCGATGATGATGTTGCTCCCGTTGCTGCTCCCGCCGCCGATTTGGTGGTCAGGGCGAGCGGCATGACGCCACGGCAGAGGGGCATGCAGGCGTTAATGACGCCGCGGCGACTGCAGCATGGACTGTGATCACGTCCCCCGGCAGCACATCTGGCCAGGATGGCTGCGGATTAGAGCGGAGATGGACAGATGGGAATGGTTAATATTGTGGTGAAAATTTGCATAAACTCGAACTCCCCAAATGCCCCTCCTGTGTGCACCCCAGATACGGCTCATTGTGCTCTGTTATGGAGCAATTTGTGACATGAACTCATCAATTTTGGCCCGCTGCCACTCGAGTTGAGATGATAATTTAAAGGATTCGGCGTGAGTCGACAATATGGCAGCAATTTACAGGAAATTAACCAAAAGATTTCCTATCATTGACTAGGTGACGGGTAAATTGGGGGCCAGATTTCCTGTAAAGTCATCGTTGGCATTCAATTCCATGTTTTTTAGAAGAATGACTTGAACATTTTGTCGGTGCTAAGTGTTTTCGATGGAACATAAAATCAAGTTAATGTAAAATTTCTATGAAATCAAAACTTAAGCCTGAAAGAAATCAATATTTTTGTTCTATTTAAAGATTTATGTTTGTCAGGTTTCTTGGAATTTTTGCATGAGAATTTGTTTTGATTGCAAAGATTATGATGTGGGTTTTGTTTCTTGAAGAATTTATCAAAGTTAATTTAGAAAAAACTCGATATAATCATATTTTTGGGTAACAAATCTTGAATATAAATGGTTAAAGGTTAAAGCTAACAGGAATCAACATTAAAACCTTCTTCCCTGTATAGTAACTTATCAATCTGATATGATAATTACCCCAATTTACTGCATAATAACCATTTGGCATTAAATATGTCTATATTCCGAAACTGGGAGTACACTCTGGTATCATTTGAGAAGCCCTTTGTTTATTCTGACTAACGCTTTGCCAAACTACGTTACACAGTGGCTCCTGCCTCCCAAATTACATAAGCCGGGAACAAACACTGACTGACACAGAGAGCTCTCCTGCCAACGGACGGACAGGGTTTTTGGGATGAAAACATTTTGGTAAATTCCCATGCATTTAGCCAACATCAAACATCCCCGGCTAGGCTACTGTTTTCAGGGGATTGTTTGCTACTAATTAACTAAAAATTGATTTGCATAAGTACGAAAATTCATTATGCTTGAATGAGCCTGCGAAGGCCTCACTCACTTAATATTCGAAATTGCATTTGCCAGACGGAACGAAAAATGCAAAATGGGCTCATTAAATTAACAAAAGTCCGCAGGACAATGGCTGTCTCTATCCTGCCGCTAATTAGTGTTTTCCATGGACGACTGTGTATCAAGGGGAAAGCCCCTAAAAATCTCCCCCAGTCCCCAGAATCCCCATCTCCAGCTGTTACTCACGCATTTGGGCTCGACAGGCTGGACCCAACCGCTCGATATCGGACAGGCGGATGTTGTAGGAGCAGAGCGGCGCGCATTGGGGCAGCAGTCCGGAGGCCTGGCAGCAGGTCGTCATGTTATATCTGGAGGCCATTGGCTGGACCGGTTCCGCTGGCAGGGTGCGGGTGATCAGACGCGGGGAAGCCTCGCTCTTTCCATACGCATTCAACGAGACCACGTAGAACTCGTAGTAGATGTCCGCCTCGAGACCCTCGAGAATCAGCGGTGGCTGGCGCTGCAAAGCTTAATGAATTAGCCAAACAATTGGGAAGGGGGAGTGTAGTGGTCACTTGGCGGAGGAGCTTACTCCACTGAGGGGAAAACTATGAGGAGCCTAAGCATCAATTTAGTTTGTTAACAGTGGGAGTTATCATTAATAAAAAACTAAATTTTAATATTTAATTTATGATAAAAGCTTTTGAAAGATGTATATAAATAATTTCAAATGCATTTAATTTACTTATAAATATATCAAAATTCATAGATAAATCTTGGTACTAAATAAACCTTTAAATTTACATTTATTTTTAATCATTTTTCTATGCCAAAAACGTCGTAAATTTAGAGACAAACTATACCTTCCTTAAAAACCTTTAAATATTCATATTAATAAATAAAAATATTTTAAAAATAAAAATATAACTTATCCAGTTAACTTCTTCATCCTTGATATTTAAGCTCCCTTCACTTCTCTTATCACCCCATTTTCTCCCCGTGTAATACCTTCTCCACGCTCAGATAGTCATCACCAACGCCCAAACGTCGAAATTTGACGTGATATGTGCTGACGGTGTCCGCCAGACGCTTCGGCTTGTTCCAGTCCAGAATCACGAAGCTGTCCGTCTTGGCCACCGTCCGTAGCTTAGACGGCGGATCGGCCAGTACCCCATACCCCTGGAACAGACAGCTGTTGTACTCGGGCATGAAGCGCAGGCATCTACAAAAAGGAAGACAAAAAAGAGAAAAAGGGAGGCTTTGGTAATTGGCATTCGGCATAAAAACCCATCCTGCGGAGTCATTAGCAAGTAGTATTGTGTGTGTTTTTTGGGGGGTGCACAGAGTGCGGTTGATATGGCAACGGGTTTGATATTAGGGCTTAACGGCCTATGGATTTCCTGGACAAGGACGAGCGATAAGGATGCGCCTGGGGAAGTGATTAACAGGGTAACTAGGAGCTGCTCCTAAGCATCGATAATTTTTGATTCTAATTTAAGTCCTGGACTGAGGGAAGCTGTATTATAAGGATTGTTGGGTAAGGCAAAAACGTAATGGGGATTCAGGATTTTATAGAATTATATTCTAAGCGCACTCATGATTACTTTTGTATAAAAAATGTTAAGTATAGCCTTAAATTTAATTTCCAGATTACTTCTAAATTTATTCCTTTTCCCTTAAACTTACTTGAACAAACTAAAGTCCAGCGATTGCAGCTTGCCAGCACACAGTGGAAAGCAGGCCGAGGGTATTCCCCTAGCCCGACAACAGGGCGTATGATCGATATTGTTGGCCAAACAGTTGAAGGTAATATTCGACCATGGAGCACACACCATAAAGTCGGGCAACGTGGCCTGATCGGTCTTCTGTGGATCACACATCTTATCCAGACACATCCTATGGGTCATGCCATTATCCTCGCAGCACTGCCGCGTGTCCGGAAGTTGGGGCATCGCCTGCTTGTCCGTAGTTCCCGCTCGCGACTCCGCCGTCGAGGCACTGGTATGGGTGAAGAATCTCAGCCTTTCGCTGGGCAAACTCGTGCCAAACTCATTGGTGGCCGTAACTATCACGGCATACATGGCCAGCGGTGTTAGGTTACTCAGGACCAACTGGGTCTGATTCGCGGAAACAGTGTGAAGCTCAACGGACTCCGCTGTATCGGCGGCTGTTCGGTGAATGATTTCGCCACTGAGCTCATCCTCATCGAAGCTGTGCAGCTTGGTCACGTTGATGGTGTAGCCAGAAACCCTTTCCGCCAGCTTCTCCGGCGCCGTCCAGCCCACGCTCACGCTCGTCTCGCTTACATTCTCGATGGTGAGAAAGGTGGGTGAGCTGGGTATGAGCTGCACACCCTTCAGGATGCACTGCAGACCGCTGAGCGTGTGCTGGACACAGGAGACGCGCGTCTTCAGCTTGTCCGTGAACGGGGTATATTCGCCGCGACACATGTCCTGGCACAAATCCGGAATCTGCTTTTCCACGCAGCAGGGCACATGGTTGCGGCCATCGGCCATGCAGCGTACAATGCCGGGAAAGTCCCGTTCGCAGGCCTCCGGATCAACGCCAGTGGTGCCGTCCAGGATGTTGTGCACGTTGCAGAAGCCCATGCACTGGGCGGACACATTGGCCCGCTCGCAGCATTCCGTGAAGTCATGGGTGATCAGCGGCGGCACCTGACTCGGCCGCCAGAAGCTGCGATTGTCCTGCGCGTCCAGCGGCGGTGGCAGCAGGAACACATCACTCGACTCCGCGGTGTCTGTGGAGTTGTTGGGACCACCCGTTGATGAGTGCAGCTCCTTGACTGTGTGAGGTGAGAGGGTTAAGGCAGGAAATTAATTGTCATTCGAACAGAGAGAGAAAAGATGGAGAAAAGTTGGAAGGAAATTTTAAGTATGGCTTTAAATTATATCATTTTTGAAAATATAAAAAATAAAATAATTATATATAAAATATTCATTTTAATTCATTTAAAAATAATTTTTAGATATTATTATTGGTTAATATTTAGTAAAACCTTTATGTTATAAATTTCTACTTAATTATTTTTTTTTTCTACTCACCAGTCAGTATGTGTATACTGCGCAGAACAGGATCTGAGTTAAGCTCGCATATATACGCCCCCGAATCACTGGGCTTGAGGGTCTTAATCAAAAGAACCCAGACCTCACCACCCGTCTCCAGATTTTTACCCTTGGGATCTGTATAAATATTCAAAATAATTTATTTAAAATGTGGTTTAAAATTCTAATTCATTAATACAACCCACTTTCATCATGGAGAATTCGCACACGATGATCCTTGGTAACCCGCACTGTGCCAGCGGTAAGGATCTCGTCACCCTTCTTCCATATTACTGTGTTGTTTGAGGAATTATCAGACACTACGCAGGTTAATAAAGCATCTTTGCTCTCCAATATAATTGATGGTCCGCCGGTTCCTTGATTTAAATAAATAAATTACATATAAATTTAATGTAAAGGGAAAGCCAAAAAATTCGTTTAAATTACATCAAGAATAATAGATGATAAACTGAAAAATCTCTTTAAAATAAATTATTTGTCAATAATAAACTCAACTAAAAATAATTTCATATTTAAGTCTCACTTACCAATAGGCACACCAGACTTAACATTAGTTAGTAGCACACATATCGTTATTATATGGACCAGCAAAAGCCTGAGCATTATTCCTTGTAGGATCACCTGCAAAATATAAAAAGCAAACAGAAATGTTTACTAAAAAACTAAACACACAGTTATACAAAAAAATCAAACAAAAATCCCTGGGCAAACTTTAAAGAGCGAATGCGAATATTTTTCAATCATTTTCAACGGCAGAAGGCAAGCATTTTTGATATTGCAATAAATGGCCGAGCGCTCAGAGGTGAAACGCCAGTGGCAACTATGGGGATTGGGCTCTGGGAAAAGCCGGGGGGAAGGAGTAGAACGTGGGACTGTCGGCGGGGGAGTGGCAGATGGCTGACCTGGGAAATGCAGCCAATTGGGAACCGTTTGGACGGGAGGAAGGAAGAAAGCACAAACAGCTGAAAGTAGCGTCACTTTTGCCTTGGACCCCGTGTTGACGTCAACGTTGCCAGAACATTTGATGTTTGAAAAATAACATTCACAAAACCCCCTCGAAAAGCGTCATCCCACGCACCCCCTCCTTCTTTCATTCACATTTTCCCGTTTTCACTTTCCCCTCAGCTTGCCGTTTTCCCGCATGCCGTGGGTTGCCTGGTTTGGTTACCTGTTCCGTTTATGGCCAACGTTTTTGGATTTTTGTTTAAAAATTCGAACGAGTTTTTTGCTCTTCCCTCTCCCGTTTCTTTTTTTTTCAGCGTTGATAAAATGTTTAACATTGCAGTGGCAGGTTACACAAAGAGAAATATTTGCAAGCTCGAGATGGGGAGTAACTTTGAATAACTTTGTGGGGAAATATTTTAAGTTTATTAGATTCTTTGATATAATATAAGTTAATATAAATTCAACTTTTTTTTTTTAATTTGAGTTACTTTTTTATAAGCGTAACCTTGATTTAGGGGAGTAGATGGAGTTTGAAAAGCCTTTTTTACAATGTTTTGTCAAGTGTAATTTTAAAATACTTCTAAGAATATTTATTATATAATATATATCAAGGAAAGATATCCTTAAAAAACTATAACTGCCTTGGAATAAATTTTAAGGTGAATTGTCAAGGATAATTTTAAAATATTTTTATAAAGTATTTAATATATAACAAGGGGAAATATCCCTAAAAAAACTTAAACTAGTCCTTGGAATAAATTTCAAAGGTTTTTTTTTTATTTATTTTATAATTATTTATTTGGTGGCTTATTTATTGGCTTTTTTAACCAAAGCAACATATAAATTTAAATATTCAAATATTTTTATAAATATTTAATTTATATTCCACCCTAAAATTAATGATTCACAGTCTTCCTTTCAGACACCTCAGAACATCCTTAAGGATTTCCGCAGTGTACCGAAGGGGGTTTCTAGATTTGTTGAAATTGGTTCGTGCATTCTGTGAAAGGTGCTCGAGCTGATTGTGTCTGTGTGTGTGTGTGTGTTGATATGGTATGTGTGTGCGTTTGGTGGCCGTGTTTGCTTTCGCATTTGTGTGAGTGGCTCCGGTGAACGTGAGCGCGTAACTGAGAATTTGTTGGCAGCTTTAGCGACCATTCCACGGGGTAATAGCAACAACAAATTGCGTAAACTGCACTGAAAAAAGTGCGTGCGGTGCTGATGTGCGCTTGTATTCAATTACGAGAACGGTTAATCGATTCACCTAATCGGTGGGAGTCGGAGAAGGGCTAGGGGTCGTCATCAATGACGTTTACACCCCAACCCCCTTTTTAACGCGACCCCCATTTGCGCTGACAAACCGCTTAGCTTGGCTATGGCATTTGTTTGGCCATCACCGTTCAACGGCACTTGTAGGGCATCAACAGAGGGGGGGTTAGTACTACTATCCGTGAGCATAAGGTGCACAAGGTGGGCTTGTACCTGCCTTTGTGCGCATCAAGCGCATTTCAAATTGAATTTACAAAGTGCGAACGCGATGCCCGGGCACGCACTTGCCACCCGTGACGCAAAGATTGAGTTACCTGAGCGCGGGGCAGGTGTACTGGGTAGATGTTGGGGGTTCCTTTTGTCTATGGCTGCGCCTGCAAAATTACATTCATAAATTCCAACAGGAGGGCAGAGGAGCAAGTGGAGTCGTCTTCGTTCGCTTGCTGGATCTCCGCGCGCGGGAGTTGCTCAATTGCAAAAGTGACAAATTTGATTAAATTATAGCGCTATTGCAAAACGATTTATCTTTCGCTGCACTTGGCTGCCGCTGCTGTAGCATAGCATTGCCCCCTTGTAGCATCTCTGGTGTCTCTGGTGTCGCTTGCCACCCACTCAATTAATTGTTTTTGCTTTTGGCTCTTGGCTTTTGCTCTTTGCCGTTGCCATTTTTGCGCACTCATCCAGGCACGCACATCCTCCACACATACACACATATGCCCAAGTACACTTGGAAAAAATACAAGTTAAAACCTACATAAAATCTTTAGTTATGGTAAACTAAACTTTAAGATACTGTAGCTTTTAAACTTAATTTCTATCAACTATCTTTGGCTTTAAAATTTAAAGTTTAAATATGTCCTAATGTCCTCATTTTTTCTCTCAGTGCCCTTGCCTCTGTGCCATCTATTTGTCTTCATCTGGGCCACAACTACCGTCTCGTCTCGCGTCTCATCTCGCCTCGTCTTGGTTCGCTGTCAACGTTCTGCTCGTTGACGATGTAAGTAAATTGTATAACGTGGCGTATGAGTAATATGATATGCGTGCTTCGATTCCAAGCGTTACGCTGTGTTCTCAGGCCCTGCTCTCTGCTCTGCTCGTTGAAGATGATGTGGTAATCAGTTTTGATTTTATTAGCACAACAGCGAAGGAGCTGCCACAGACAGTCACCACCCTGAAAGAGCTCTGAATCTTTTTTTACGATGCCACGCCTGGCTCCTGCCTCAACTTCTGGGCATGTCAAGTGGCACACATCAATCCAATCTTACCACCATACCCACCAAGGGTTATGATGGAAGATGCGCAACGCCCGGGTCATAATTGTTAATGAAATTACGTATACGTTTTTGACTTGGCAGCGGTAAATGGTTCGCTTAGTTGCGCTTTCCTTAATTAAATTTCCTTGGAAGACAATGTTGCAAAAGAGCGAAACCAAAAACCAAATTTTAATTTGGAAGTCAAAAATATGTTGAGCTCTCAAGCGGAATGTGTAAAATCCTAATTAATTCAATTTGCCAGCAATTCAGGGTAATTGCGATTTAGTGGCGAATTTTAGAAGAAGACCTTGAGCGGCTTTTCGGAGGAAGGAATTAGAGCGCCTTTAGCTATAATTGCCTCTCGAAAGGTAAGCAGGATTGAAGATTATGTGGAGAATAATAAGAAATGAGATTAAAATTAGAAAATTAAAGAGATTACATTAATTACAATATTAATTTTGTTTTGATATACAAATTCCATATAAATAAAACAATTTAATAATCAAATTCTAAAAGAATAAAAATCACAACCTTATAAACGGCTTATTAAAACTGTTTTGCCAAAGTTTTCATTAATGGTCAAAGCCCTCAAAACGTTTAATTGGCCATTAAAAACTTTGTAATCTAAGTACAAATTTTCATATTCCAACAATTTTACCCATGAGACGAGGCCCTTGAAATTCCATTAAATATTTATCAAGTGCATAAATTAGCATATCTCTGCACCTTTTGTTTTATATTTATATTTTTTAGAAATTATGTATATTCCTGGGGAACTTTTGTATTTTATTGCCTTTCCCCAATACTTTTTAGGGCCAGTCTCCGTCACTAATTAAGGAAGTGAGCACACACATTAATGATAAGATGGAGGACACTCTCAACTCTCAAGGTAAATGAGCCCAAGCAGGGACAACAAAGGAAAAAAAGAAAAGCCGGAAAAATAGTCCCCAAGAAGGCATCATAAAAGGACCCGGGCAGCACATTAAGTAAATTAAACACAAAAAAAAGGAACCCAAGTGAAAAAAACAAAAAAGAAAAGTGGCGGAATAAACAGAAAAAAACAAAAAACTGAAAAAAGGCAAGGGACATTTACACATTATTTTATAACATGGCCAAGACAGACAAATGACAGGCGAGTCAAGGTGGACAGCGGTGCTGGTGCTGGCTGGCAATTGCCACACCAGATCTACTCCGTGATAAATAAAATACACCGCAAAACATTTTAAAAGCCAACCGACAACACTTTCCACTTTGCTGCTAATTTAAAGTTAACACCAAAAAGTCGCAGCCACTAGAAAATGGTGAAAGACCCAGGCGGGGGGGATCGCCGGCATTGGGGAAAACTGAACGAGGGTTTCCCACAGCCGTAGCGAAGCTCCTCGCAACTGTCTTTCCGTTCTGGCCAACTTTGTCTGTCCGTCTGTCTGTCTTTCGTTGTGGGGACTACTTTATGGGCTCTGCTGTTGTTGTGCTTTTCTTGTTTTTCTTTTTTGGTTTTTTGGTTCGGCTTTTTTTTTTTTTGCCTGAGCTGGGCAAGGTAATTTTTCTTAATTACCGCAAAATGTTTACCTTGTTGCTCGGCTTTGGCTTTGGGTGTATATATATGTATATATTTTTCGGGCAGCCCCAGATAAGGTGAGCATCCCTCAAAGGCAACCCATAGATTGTGCGCTCCAGCGCAAAAGGTGTAAAATATTTTTCGACAGTACCCCCTACAACACTTTACATTGTTATGGTTTGGTGTTTTTAAGCAGCTTTTGTTCGTTTCATGTTTTCACACGGCCCCCGGGGGGAGGGGCGAAGGCAAAAAGTAAAAGTGTTGCATACTTACCAGAGGCGACAAGCTCTAGCAACGCACAAACACACACTGAGAGAATACAGGGAGGCCAAGTGAGTGAGTGCTCACAAGGTAAGCCAGTGAGACCTAGGAAACACACACACAAGCACACACTTTTTTCTAATGGCCAGACACAAATTGAAACTAATGTTCGTTGCTATGCATATTTCTGTTCTTGCTCTTGTCCCGGGAAACTTGAACTTGAGTGCAGAAAAAAGCCAAGAACATTGTCAACCTTTTTGCCAACGGAAAGGTGAAAGTATGTTTAGGCCTTTTGTTTGGCTTTTCCTGTTTTTCTTTGCCGAGGCCGAAAAAGGTATGCGGGTTGAGTGAGAAATATGATAATCAAACAAAAAACAAAAAAAATTACTCATACGCCGCGTGGCCGAAAGTTGTTGGAACATAAAACTTTTAGGTTTTACGGGGCGATAAGGCGACAAAAGCCCAAACTAAAAACAACTGGGCCAAAAGTTTTGTTTCCAACTAAAAAGGGGAAATAGAAATGTTAGTTTATAGCGACAACACACACCTTGATTAAAAAGTTAATTCCCTGATTCTGGGAACCCAAGAAAATGATCTAAAAAAAAAACAGCGATACACAGCAAGAAGCAAGTGTTAAATTATTCAGGAACCCCTTTCTTTAGTCGAAATTTTGTAATTAAAATTAATACGCAGAACAGCAAGAAAACCCCAACAAATGCCAGAAACAACCGCGAAAATCGGCTTGTGGCATTAAGCCCGGAACAAAAAAGGGCGATGGTAAAGGGAAAAAAAAAGAAATTTGTTTTAGCATTAAAACAAAATCAACACACCTCAATGTAAAAATCTCCCCAAAGAGGCATAAAAAAGATGGAGCATCAGCCCACAGATGCACAGATGGCGGAAAGAGCTCAGTTGGGAAGTAGGAGGGGTGGCTACAGGGGCAGCGAATAAGCAAAACATGTTACAACAAAGGACCAAAACATAATGAACAATAACAATAAGAGCCACAGAATGCCAAAGTGTGGCTTAGATTAGTTGCTCGACTTGGAGATGCTTCTTGGAGTGCTTTTTTGTTATGATTATTATCTTGATTTAAGGTTTAAATGGAAGTTTTTGGAGGTGAAAATAAATTTTGGTATAATATTTATACTTTAAGCAACAGGTTTTTAAAAGAATATAATATATAGAAGGAATATTTGATCGTTAGGCTTGGTTAGTTTACAAATTTAAAAAAATTCCACTTAAAAAATACAAATCTACGCTCCAAAACCATACAAAATCATAAATTAAGACTATTTAAATTTTAAATTGGAAGAAATATTGTTTTGTATTGTAAAAAATATAATTCTTTAGCATAATATCTATCAATATCCTTTAAATAATTAAATTAAATAAAGAGAAAATTATTATTTGCTTTAATAATGTACTACAAATGAGGCTTCTTCTTTAAACACAAATTATTTGTTTACTTTTTAAATCATTTTCACAAAGAAAAACCCAAACATATTTTATATACAAATTTATTTAATCTTCTTTTTGAAGTACCAAGCCTTCATTATTATTTTCTTATAAAAATATCCAGGCTTTCTTTAAATATACCCAACTTCCCCGTTAAATACCCTTCAACAAAATTGGTATCAAAAAAAGAGCAAAAATGAATGCTCGGGCATAACAATAACAGAAGCGGCACATTAAACAAATATTCCGCAACAAAACAAAAACCGAAGCGAAGATAAAAAATAATTCAGCTGAAAACAAGGGAGGGGGTAGGATGAAGAGCAGAGGAAAGATTTACTTTAAAATATATTTACATATGCAAATGCCAAAAGGGAAAGACACTGGCGGTGGGATGAAGGACGTTTTGGTTGTGTCTAAGCAAGCATGTGAGTATTTGTAAATCTGACATAATTGCATGCCCATATGTGTGTGCAAGGGTGTGTGCGTGTATGTCTGCAGGAGTTTGTTTTTCGGATTGTTTATTTTGTTTGCACATTTCGCTGGGCAAAGGAGCAAAAACTTTTTATGCATTTTTCATACACATAATTCGCTTCAAGCGCAAATGCACAATAATAATAATAATAATAATAATAATAAGAGCAACAACAAAGGCGGCATAAACAGCCATAACAATCCCAACAAAATGCACAGCTGAACAGTGACAACAATGCCTCAACAATTCGCCATGTTGAAGGCAAAAATACAGAAGATAACTATACAAAACAGGAGCTGTATTACACTGAACTTAAAATTTTGATATCAAAATATTTTCTAGATTTTTTAAGACAATATTTTCTGGCTACTATCTTTAGCTTGTCTTTCCTAGTGATAAACACATGTAATATATATATATTCTTAAGTGTATCTATGTCTTTTCTTTCTGTGTAGAACCCTATCCAACCGAAGAACTGCCAGCTACAGTTCTACGGCGACAGCAACAACATTGATTTTACATTTCCGCCGCTTTGCCTGCTAACTTCCGTTTCCCCCACTACTACTAGTGCATAGTGCACACTGCACATCACAGACACACACATTTTTGTTTCGCATTCACATATGCCAACACACAACTAGCACACACACCCAAATACCCAAACTGCTGTGGGTGTCTTTTGGGGGCTGTGATTGCAAGCAGCAGAACAAACGAGCGACAGATGCATTTCAATGGCAGGCGAGGATGCGCATCTAAAGATGTCCTGGCAAGGCAAGTGGGTTAGCAAAATATCTAAAAGTTAAATCAAGAGGTCATTTATTTTATAATTTTTTATACTTTAATATATACTAATTGCCAAAGTCTTGTTACCAAAAAGAAAATAACAAAATTAAACCTTTAAGAGTTATTTAGAAGTATTTTATGTATTTAATCATTTTTTAATAATATTAGACTATTTATTTATTATTAAATGAAGTCAAGAAGCTTGTCGTGTTAATTTTTTAATATTTTACATATTAATTGTTAGGTAATTGTTATTATAAAGCCATATTCAAAGTCATAAGCCATAACACTCATTGTTAGTTTGCCGTTATTTATTTTAATAAATTTCCTGGTTTAATTTTTTCTTATTCTATTATTTTTTTAAAAATATTTACTATAAAGTTTTCCTTAAATTCATTTGTATGCAAGTCTTTTGAATATATAAACTATTTCTTTATTTTTATTAAATTGAATATAAAATGTTTCTAATAAGCTTTTTCCAATCTTTGATTTTATACAATTTCTTAGGTAACTTTTTTCCAATAATTAGAATTAAATTAGCTGATATGCTTAATTTTGATACATTTTATACACTTTTGGATAACATTTTTAAAAATATTCTTTGCTAAACTTAGCATCATAGTTTTCATTTATAATTTGATAGTAATAAACCCCATAAATAACCCATTTTAATTCCCATTAAAATCTCCCACTCCAAGTAAAGTAATTGCTTAAAATATGTTCACTCAACAGACGATCGAAATCACACCATTAATATGGCCAAAGGAGATTGCACCTTTGCAAACACATTTATTTCATGCTTTTCCTATACCTGCAAGCCGCTCAAAGTGACTATCACTTATGTACACACACACATGTTGGCTGTATTTTTTATATATTTTCCTACGACTTTATTCAGAGCAGAGCATAGATGTTGCCACTTGAGAGTCTCGACAAAGTTGTAAAGAGCATGGCAGAGCAGCCTGCAGTTGCAGTTGAAGTAGAAGTTGCAATTGCAGTTGCTGTTGCAATTGCCTTCGGCTTTTCCTTTGGCTTTTGGCTTTGGCTTCTCTGGTTTTTGGCTTTGGCAGTTTGTTTCTAGTAGTTGCCAACACATAAAATATATACATATGTGTAGAGCTCCGCTGGAAAACAGGCCACAAACATGTGTGGGCGATAACCGAAGTACTTAACAGGCCAACAGCTACAAGTTGGCTAAGTCGGTAAGCTCGAAAAATGCCAACAACCGGCGGGGACCTGCTGCTGCTGCTGCTTCTGCTGCAGTTGACGAACGCTGACGAACTTGCTCCAGACAAGGACCTCCCAAGGATGTCGGCTGCAGTTACATAGCTGCTGCCTGTATATGTGTCTATGTGTGTGGTTAGAAATTAGATTTACTAGTTTGCCGACAAACCCCAAAAGCCGGCACCCTCTGCCTGTCTCAACCGTCTGAAAAGTACCGAAAAACTTCATCTAAGCCAGGGAACTTTTCCCCAAAAAAAAAAATACAACAAAAATCTAAAAAGACGTAAGAAAAATCATAAAAAAGATACCAAGTAAAACAAATGCTTGCGGCACTTTAGAGCTCGTACACCCCGTTGTACTATTAAATTTACCCATGGGACCGTGTTGACTCTTTGGCTTTTTGGGGGCAGTTTCAACACTTTTGTTGTTTCGCCCTCACGAACCAAATTGGTTGCACAAACACACACCCACACAGATACTGTGGATATCAATAAAAAATATTGCCCTCCTTTTCCATCATATCTCTTTCCCTGTGTGTTTTTGAACGACTTAATCACTCGGAAATATCAGTGGTATGTGGGTGGCTCTGTTACCAAAGTGTTACAAGTTTATGGTCATCAGGCAAGCCAAGTTAAGGGATAGGAAAAAAGAAAGAAAAAAATACTTGCCAGAAACGAAAACTTTTATTACGGACATTTGTGACAGAACAGCAACTTCTAAGTGGTCCAATTGGACGGGTCAGCCACGGTCGCAATGCGGTGTTAGTTCGCTCAAAACTTTTATGGCCTAATTTCGCCATTGAAAATCAAGTGAGATATTAAGAATTTATACATCAAAATAGATAAACTGTATGCTATATCAACTATTTTCTTTTGCAAAACTGAGAGGAAAGTTTATGGCGCTGAAAGAAAAACAAATATAACTGCAGTTGGCTGGGAAAAATACGAGGAAAATGGAGGAAAAGTTAAGCTATGTGAAAAGTTAGTTCAATGATTTTTAAATTAAATAATATTTTTGTCACCTTTCTGATTATATTTTAAATACTAACAGAAAAAACCTAGTAAACCATGGCACCTACTGCTACCTCCTTCTAATTCCCTTTGTAAAAAAAACACCTTCATAAATAAATTAGTTATAATCTGATGCTCTGGCAGATGGAAAATCTAATTATGAGCCTCTGTGATAATTTCTAGCACACCGCACGTGCCCGAGGATGGGAAAGTGCTGGTGCTGGGGGGTAAAAAATAAAAAGCAAAAAAGGAGAGCCTGATTTCAAAGAGCAATTACATTAATTTTACTCAAGTGCAACATGCACTCAGCGCTAAACTTCATTGCAACAAAATTTCCGCTCCAATGTGCAAAGAGTTTTGCGGCAGTCAGGCCAAAGTAGGACCAGGATGCAGGACCAGGATGCAGAGAGCCGAATCCCAGGCTGAAGGTGAAGCCCGGAGGCAGTGCAGCCATCGGTGGAAAGTCAACCGCGACCAAAAGTGCCAAGTTCGTGTCCCAGTGATGGTGGTCTCTACCGCTCGACCTCCTCTTACTCCTACTCATAGTCCTTGTACTACTCCTCCTCCTCCTTCTCCTCCTCCTCTTCGTATCTGTGTGAGCCCACGAGGTGCTAATGAGCTGCAGTTTGCAGTCACTGAAGATGTTAGCAGGCAGCCATTTTGCTGTTGCCAACTTTGGCTCTTTTCCGTGCTGACAGCACTTAAAAGCTTTGTGCCACACACACACTTACACTTAGAAATAAAATTTTAACAATTTTTATGAAGGGGTTTTCGAAATATGTTTTAAGTTTAAGCTAACAAATAATAAGGAATGAGAATCATCCTTGACAAAGTTCTTTTCCTCTAAAGTCACATCATTAAAATATTAAACAAAAAATTATATTGAAAATTTATTAACAAGTTATTGGTATTATTAAATAAACTTCAATATAAACTACTAGTTTTAATTGTCATTATTTAATAAACAATTTATTAATATTATTTATTTATTATTATTATTAAGTTATTCTTACAAATATCACATTCCTTTCTGCATTTCACTTTCCTTATTGTTCTAATAAATATTTAAAAATATTTCCAAATGTATTATTTTCAGTGTAATTCCACCACCCACCAGATTTTCCTCTCCCCTTGTTTGGTGACGTGTGTTTATGCTGTTGATATTTTTGACATTTTCGTTTGGCATTCTCGTTATTGTTACTGCACTTTATACAAGAGCTGTTGCTGCTACTGCTAGTGCTTCTGCCGTTTTTGTTTCTTTTCCCTGCATTATTTTCATTTTTGTTTTAATTAAAATTTCACATGTCAACGATTTTTCGAAGGTGACTGTGTGTGCGTAGGTGGGTCGCCATCGCCACCGCTGCCAAATGAATGAGTTTCTCATTTCCTCAGCCAACGAGCATCCGGCCTGGGGTTTTTCTTCTTATTGCACCCAACACTTGCGGCTTTCAAGGGTATACTGCATTCGTGCAGAAAATTAATTTCAATGGGTTTTAATTCTATGTGAAAATATATGGCAAAAGAGGGGTTCATATTTTCATTTAAAATGTTGAAATTATATTTTCAACGTATAAAATATTCAAGTAATTAGAAATATACATATTTTGGAGTGCCAAATTGTTATTCTAATCTTAAATCATTTTAAAAACATCTACATTTTATTTGGAGGAAATAAAAATGTTGTATGTTAAGGGGATATATAAGAAAACGTGGAAAGTAATTATTAAAAAGCCCCATAAAGTCTTACAACATTTAATATTATCCAAAATATAATCAAAAGCTTTTTAAAAATTATTATTAAATTTTCAATAGTATTCTAAAGGAATGAAAAATAAAATTTCACTATTTATCCAACAATTATTTTGAATTTGTTAAAGTTCAGTTCAGTTGAAAGAGTGCCAATTAATTTTTAAAATATACCCACAACTAGTTATAAATCTAGTGGGTGTGATATAGTCGAAACTTTGATGTAGATTTAATATTTTTTTCTCCCCGCCAACGGTTGTCGTTGTGTTCATGTCGGCGGGGATGCTGTCAGCTGCATTTTGCGATGGCAACTGCAAAATAACGGGTCTCGACCCATCAACTTGTCCCCTGCCATCGGCTTTTTTGTTGCAATTTTCCCGCTTTTCCCGTTGTGCCAATCTATCAAGTCCAAGCATCCGCCAACGCCAAAGCGCGTCATCTATCGATGATTTCGCTAACTGTGAAACTATATAGCAGAGCACCCTGTCAGCGAAACGGATTTACCATCACCCACCTCCTACCATCACCAGTTTCCGTGTTGTATTGCCAGGTTTTTGTTCCGCTGACATGATGCGCGTCAATTAAAATACGGAAAATGGTAAAGTTTTGCTCGCTTTGGCGATAACAGCGAGGGAAATTCGTTGATCGACTTTTATGCTCACATCTGAGACAGTTGGGATTATTCCTTTATGCAATCATAAATCAAGGGATGACATTCTAGGTTTTCATTCTAGGTTTTCCCTCAACTATTTCCATTTAATAAAGTCCCTCAAATGAATATTTAATGTTCGAGAGGCAACCTATATTCATATTTGATAAGTGCCGTTTGCCCAGGCAATTAAAAAGCCCGAGAAAACATTTAATTTATTGTCAATCCAATGGCGGACATCACTTTTGTTCACTTTGCCGTCGGCCAATGTTTGCCCGACTCTTTTGTTTTTATAATTTTATATATATATAGAGTATGCATTTTAATAATGTAATCCCTGCGAATATTTGCTTTTTCCCGCCAAGCAATTGTTTAATAAACAAATAGCAAACATAACGGTGGAGGGACAAAAGTATTTTATGAAAACATATGAAAAAATAAACCTTAATCAAATTAATTAAAATAATTTTTATTGCTGTAATAAAAACGCTCAATAAAGTCGGCCAGGAAATGCTCTTAAAATAAACAAAATATGCAACTATGATATTTATGAAATCCATACTTTATACTGATTTTAAATTAAATGAAAAATAAATAACACAAATAGATTTCTTACCATCGGCCCTGACCCCTCCATAGGCATATTCTTGGGTTATTAATTAAATCTGTGAAAATGCAAATCAATGTCCATTGTCCCCGTCTGCACAATTAATCAAAAACCCATTAACGATTTTTTCGAGGGGCCCCTGGTCCACCCTGAACTTGTACTGATTAAATGCAATTAATTTTCTGTCAGCAACAATTGTGCCTACAATTTAACAGGCGAGGAGGACTGACTGCCTGACATAAAACAAAATGAGGCAGGCATCTTTGCCTGAAATCAGTTGGAAAAAGCCATTTCAGAAAATTAACAAATAAATACATGAGTGAGCGCAACAGAATGAAAAATGTAAATACAACTTCGCTGAGCATTAAGTTTTGTTAGGGCCATAAAAAAAATGTTTTTAATTAAAAGAAGGAGAGATGGCGTCGCTAGGAACAAATGACTATCAACTTTACAGACTTTATGAAGTTGACAACAACAACATAAAAACTTGATGAAAATAATAAGAAATGGAAACTTTGGAAATTCTTGCAATTAAAAGTGCAATCGTAAAGAATTCTTTAATTAATAATAAGCTGGAAATTGGGAAAAATTAAGAAAAATACTAGCAAACAAAATGCTGTTAGTAAAATAATGATAAATAATATTCCAGATCAAATTTTAAGGCCTAAATTAATAAATAAAATTGTATTTAACTAGCTAGATAATTAAATTAAATATTTAAATATGGAAATTATACATTATACATAATATTTAAGCAGTAAAAAGGTATTAAAATTTATAAAATAAACTACAATTCTGTTACCAGTTATCAAAATACATTCATAACCACCTCAAAGCCCATTGTAAAGTATATACAAATGTCAGCCTATCGAAATTGTTGATTCAGAAACACTTCAACCCTGCAAATAATTAATCATGATACGTCAGTCGACCCGCTTGGCAATGTAGGAAGTATCTATACTTCTGTATTTGATGCCACTCCGAACTGAAAACTGAATACTGAAAACCCACTCCGCCTGCGGGCCATCTTCAGTCAGTTGTCAGTGTTGTCAGACTCGTTGGACGGGGCCAAAGCCAATAGCATTTGGTTTTAACACGTTTTACTCTGTTTCTCTGTTTGCCAAAACATTTCGTTTGCTCGTCGATTTTTAATGAGAAAAGGGTTTATTTTATTTCCCTGATGGTTCTTCTTTTTTTTTATTCTGGCTGGGGGTTTAATCACAAAACCAGAGGGACAGGCCATCAGTCAAAGTGGCAAACTAATGGTTTATTTATACAGACAGGATTGAGGGATTAAATTAGATTTTAATTCCAAAAGAAAATGTTGCGAAATGCCGAATGCTGAATGCTGAATGCGGTTTGGTGCCATTCATTCATGGCGGCAAGGACATTTTAAGAGGATAAACCTCTTTGGGTAGTACACTACATTAAGCAAAGATCATAATCTCCTTGAACAAGAACTTTTCTGCAAAACTGAAAACTGTAAACAGAAAACTAAAAACGGAAAAACAATGCAAGGGTCTGTGTGTAGACGTAGCCTGTGGGAAAACTGTTGCATGCCAACAGAGACAGAGGGGTGGGGAGATTTCGGGGAAAAAGCTGGACCGTGGAACGTTGCTGCTTAGTCCCAGTAAATGCGCGAAAATTTACAAAACGAGCTCTCACTCTCTTAGGTGCTGAGGTGCAATCTGTTTACTCAATAATTTGCACCGAAATGAATGTAAATTTTCGCACAGAAATTCCCCAAACGCCGAGATGCACTACGCTGGACTTGCTGACGTTGCGCATACGCAGCGTTGTACCAGTATGCAAACTATCCAACTGAGAGATGGATGTGGAATGGATGGTGGAGTATATCCTAGGGAGTCTACCAGAGGGAGCCAAGGAGCCAAGGAGCCAGCGTAGTCAAAGAAAACTTCCCACCTCCTCCGCAGCCTGGTGCACCAACGAAAAAGTTGATTTATAAACAAACTTTTGCGGCACAAAGTTGTGTTCGGACCGTCAACAAATGGAAAAGAAAAACATGCTCGCCAAATGGCCAACGAAAGTTAAAAGTACGCCAAACCATTCTCCCCCCAGCAGATGCCGTCTGTGGCGCGTGATCCTTGGGTGTTGCTCTGTATGGATGGAAAATCCCAAATATACAATAGATTCCAGCGGAGAGTTGAGGCGAAATCAGCATAAAATACGCAGAGAAAAACACATCATTGAGAGAGCATTCACAAGTTAAATAATAACGCGACCAGATACAAAAGCACAAATAAAGTAGTTGAGTTGAGTGCCAAGCACTCCTCCTATCGCAGTCATTCGCCACGTCACGGAGTTGGTGTCTGGATAGATGGCTTCAATATGCACAGAGAATGCAGTACGGGGGGAGATCACTGAGCGACAGGAGGAGTAGATTCTTTGCGGTTAAAAATAATTGGGTTACGGTATTTGGGAGGGTTTTTGGGGTAAGAAAAATCCACTATAAATAACATTTTGAATACACTTTACTTCTAATTTCACCACCATATTATGTGTGTTATGAGTAAAATCGCTTAACAACCATTTGTTTCCACCAGAAAACAACCATAATTTATAAAATATATTTAAAAAATACTACTATAAGCTACTGTAATTTTAATTAAAGTCTCTTAAATTTTTGTTTTATATTTATTTATTATTTCTTTATGTTTAATAAATATTCAATTTAATTATTATTTCTACCTAAAAATATAAACACCCTTATGAGCCTCTTTATGCATAAATTTCTTACTCTAAGCTAAAGAATTGGCACTGGCCCATCATATTTCCACTTTAATCCCCAACACAGTTCGCTCAGTGCCAAAGTAGCTGCAAAGAACTAAATAAGAGCCGCCTCTCACCCACCAAAGAAAAAACACCCATCGAATCAGAGCAGAGACCAGCCCACACTCCGCTTTCCCAATTTCCACTCACCGCCTCAGCGAGTGCGGTAAAAGTCCTCAGTCAAATCAGTTGTTGGCACGATTTTTGCAAGCAAAAATAAATCGCAAAAAAAGCACAAGGAAAATTGTATAAAAAAAAGGAAAAACAAAGTTTTGGTGCCGCCGCCAAGAGAGTGGAAAAACACACGAAAAAACACACGGAGAGTGGAAAAAAAACACGGAGTTATATTAAGAAAAAAATTTAATAATATTTAAGATATTAAGAATACAAGAAAAAGTAAAGAATAAAGTACTAAAATTATAATTATTAATTTGAAAACTTTAAGAAAACTTTTAAAAATCTTATAAAATTAATAGGTTATATTTATAGTTTCTTTAATTTTAGAATAGAATAATAATACTAATTAATTAATATCCCTATATTATACATCTTTTTTTTTATATTTTTCCCAGTGCATAAAAAGCGAGGCAAGGAAGCAAAAGCAACGCACAATCGACAAGTTGTGCGCGCTGCCTTAACTTCTGCCACAAAATTTTAGTTTCCGGCTTTTGATGGCCGGGTTGCATGCTTCTTTAGCCTTCTTCTTCTACGTCTTGTGCCCCAAGTTTTATTCTTTCGGAGTCTGCAGAAAAGATGTTTTGGCTGTTGCTTATTTGATTTTCGTTTTGGCTTTTGTTGCACCAACACTGCTCTAGCTTCAGCTTCAGCTACAGATCCCAGATCCCAGTTTCAGCATCAGACTCAGCTTCATCTCTATAACCAGAGACAAGAACAAGAGAGAGTTGAGCATGTGTACCGCAGACACCAAGTCAAAGCAGCCAAAAAAACCGAGGCAAATACGCAAAAATTTTTGTAATTTTCCAACTTATAAGCGAAGAATATCTTCAAAACGAATGAATGAACGGTCAGGCCAGGCAAACCGATGAGACCGACAGAAATTCGGGGTAAAAGTTAGGCACCCCTTCCCCCTCTCCGAAAGCCACTTGAAAAGCAGCTTTAAGCCAACACAAAACCGACAACAGAACGAACAATTTTGGCCAGAGATAAAGCCCCAAGGAAAAGTTCCGAGGGGAGCCAACACAGCTGATGTCTGGCGTCTTAAAATGAAAATGAATGGGAAACCTTTTTGGCCCCGCTTGATTGAAAGTGTTGAAATAGTCTTTCGGGTCAGCTGTCGTGGGCATTAACATGGCCAAATTGTATCGGGGATTAGTGCTAAATGATATTGCCGCCATACAGCTACTGATAGTTATCCCTATATTGAGTATATCCTTGAATTGAGTACTTATTATGGCAAATGAACGTTGACGAAATGGTTTTCGATTGTTTTGTGTCCTCGCATCCTGCTGTCTGTGCGGAATATTTACACTGATAAGCCATTTGGACATCTTGGAGCTTAGACATAATCGATGGGGGAATCATTCCACGACAGATGGACAGTTCTTGGGGTGTATTAACGATTAATGGTTCTGAGAAGGGAAATAGATAAATTCGGAGACCAAATAGGTATTAAACCTAAGATTTCTATCCATAAAAACGTTAATTAAATTAATGTTTAATACATTTAATATCTAATATATTCTATCTGATAATCAAAATGTATTTTATATATTTTCTTTATCCCCTTCCTTTAAAGCCTTCTTTAAGTTTCCTTATAACCCAGGACCTTCCTCGTTAGAATATCTCAAACCACAGACCACAACACAAGCACATTTATTAGGTTCTGCCCCTGAAACTACACAGAAAACTAAGCCAATCCCCTTCATCCCCATAAAAAAGGGAGGATATTTAGCTATGGCACCTGCCACAATCAACTAACCGCGCTTCCAATCTGGATCAACTTCCGCTCAGCAGGAGGACTCATAAATCCGGGAGGCGATGGTGGCCAAGCCAGCAGCTTTATAATCATCATCAGGCCATAAAGTATTGTCTGCTTCAGCTCCCATCTCCGGGCTCCAACAGGTAAATAAGAAAACTTTTGCCTCACTCAACCTGCGCCATAAACAACTTTCCTTGTCTTGGACGAGCCAACGAAGCAGATGACGTTGGTCACTGGTCTGCAGTTAAAGTTGGTCCACAGCATCCATGGTATTTTGCAATTAAACAAAAACCAAAGAGAAGCCAATAAAACTTTGACCACTTTAGTAGACCGGAGTAAAGGGCAGAAAGCCCCTGATCCTGCCAATGCTCCTGTGCCTGCTCCTGGCCACACACATAAAAGTGCGAATAATAATTAATAGAAAATTAAATTTTCCACTCTATGTGGGGGAAATATGCTGAAGCGTCGTGTTTTTGTAGTTGAATCGACAGAAAACTTTGTCCCGTATATGCACACACTACTAAAAACGCACAAAATGCAAATAATATTTTAGAGCATAGACGACGGGGCAACTAAGGTTTTTGTTTACAAATGGAAATCGGTTTAGCAAAAACTTTTCAACTGCAAATTTTCCCTTTTTTCATGGTATTTATTTGTTACATAGAGGGATCATAGTCTAAATATACAAAAAGCAAATAATGTTTACAATTATGGTAATTTTTTTCTGCTTAATTTAGCAGTTTACTCAATTTCAAAATCAAGTTTACATTTATCACAAAAAGACCAGTCTGACTATGTTGCAGTATATTTAATTAAATCAATCTGTGAATGGTAATGAGCTTTTTTTCGATTAACTTTGAATACAGAGTTATTTAGTGGGAAAAAACACTCATATTTAAAAAATCAGAAAGTTTGTGAGTTTAACTACAAAGTCCTATTTAACCAGAAGTCTCATAACTTTAATAATTAAATTTTGTAATTTTGATTTAAAATTTATCAATAAAAAATTATTAAATGAATATATGTTATTTCATTCTTCAATTAAAACCCATAAGAAGTATTAATCGTATACTCTGAGCAAATAACAAAATTTTAATATATATTAATAAATGTTCCCATTTCATAAAGATGTCACAGACTTCCCGTCATAATCCCAGCTTCACCCATCAAAGAACAAAGTGAAAAAAAGGCCACAAAATAAAAAATATAAAGAAATTCCCACATATACTTCTGATTATAATTGAAAATTTAATTATTTTCAATGGGAAGGAAAGCCCAGCAGGGCTTATTTGTTCGTTGTATTTGCGGGTGTGTGTTTCTGCGTGTGTTTTTCCACACACACACACATGTAATATATATTTATGCCCGCTGTGTGTTTGTGTTGCTGTTTGCTGCCTATTAATGTCAAGTTGCCGTAATGAGCACACAAAAAGCAGCTGATGATGCTTGCAAAAAGAACACTGAGAGGAAAAACGTGGTGACTAAAATGACTAGAAATTATAAAAATGATTAATCTATAATTACAGGACTAAGATTTTATAAGAAAACAATTAAATATAATAATATTTAACTTTAAAAAGCTAAGTTGAAATATTTTCTTGAATTTTACTTTTGTATATTATATGTAAAATAATTCATTTAAAAATATTTTAAGACAGTAACAAATTATTATTCTAGTTTATAATTAAAGAAAAATGTATTTTTTTTTTAATATTTAACAAATTTCTATCACCTTAACAGCAAATATATAGAAAAAATATTATTTCTCTCCCTGCAGCCAAGGACGCTTGGTTGGGGATTTTTTGGATTGGGGGAGATATCAGAACGGGAGCAAGGATTGGGGATTGAGGATTGGGGATCGGGGATTTTCCTGTGTCAAGGCGTAAGAGCGTGCAAAGGCATTAAGGTTAGCTTGAAAAAGGGGAAAGGGGGCGTCCTGGCGTCCTGTTCGGAGGATATATCCAAATGCCGGGACTTCTGCTCCGACTGCTCCGTCTGCTGCTTCTGTTGCCGCTTTTTCACTTATTTATGAAAATGAACCAAAAATCAAGAAGTTAAATTGGTTTTGTGTTTTGTTAACTTTTGTCTGCCACGGCTGCCTTTCAGAACATTCAGGACCTCAGACCCAGCCCACTCCCCTCGCCTTCCGATTTGGCTTTTTGCGCTCTGCTTCAACCTGTCGACTTTGTTGTTGTGACTTTGTTTATGCATGCGTGGATGTGTGTACAAATGTGCGTATATAATTGAAAATACTTTGGGGGGGGGGGGATGGTAGGGGGGTGAAATAAATATGGGCCCAACGAAATATACAAAGTGAAATTTATACCCGTCCGCCTGAAACCTAAATACGTATTATGCAGACGCCACACTTCACTAACCCGGCGGAAAGCCCCAAGAAAATCGCCCCAGCATTGCGTGTGTGTATGGGGAAAACTTTGCCGTTGACAAGGCAACTTGACATCGAACCTAAGGGGGGTGGTGGTGGAAAATCTAGGGGAAGATACTGACTGACATAGTTTTGTGGGCGTCTCTCCTTTGTATTCTCATCTATTCTGTTTTTTTTTTTTTTCTGTTTTCTTGTACCCTGTTGTGTTGGGCTCAAAGTTATGGCAGAAAGTATGAGAATGGCTGTAAGTAGTTTTGGTAACTGTTTTTGATAATCAAATGTAATTTATGTGTCTTGAACTTGGCCCTATGAATGGCTCTGGATCTGACTCTGTCTCATTCCGCTGCGGCGGTTCAATGTACTCAATATTAGCAGCCATAAATGCTTATTACACACAGACATTCGGTTAACCCCTTTAAGCCTGAGACATGGCTGCGGCAGATATGGCCAGGAATTTATGGCACTACTCCCAAAAAAAAAAAAAAAGGGTTGGGCAATTGCCTTTTTTCCCCCTCTTCATCTCCGAGTAAGACATTAGATTCAATAACATGGAATCAAATCGAATTGCTCCATAGCCACCATAATTGATGAGTAATAAAAATAAGCTTTGCGATGTGCGAGGCTAATTTGGCCGGGCTTATTTGCTAAATTAGTCAACAAATAAATAAACGCAGATATAATGTATAAAATACAATTGTAGGCTTTGTACAGATGTACAGATCGACAGCTTGACAGACAGGCTTATATATACATATATTGTTTGGTCGGAAACGTATTTAAAACCGGTTTCGTTTATCTTATTCCCAGCCAGATCACATAGTCATCGACAATTGCCAGGCAAATAACAGATCACAGGTAACGAAAATGCAATTAAATGCGCTCAAGTGTCTGACAAACGATTCTGCACAAAATTATAGTCCAAATAGCTATAGTAAATTCAGTAAATTGCCCAGTAATTTGAAGAGTAACTTGTGAGAGAGACAATCAATGAGAATCTGTAATGGGTGATAGGTAGATAGAATATACATATTCCCCATTTTTAATTAATAGAAATTATAAATAATTTGAAATATAATACATTTCCTATGAAATTATTTCAGTATTTAAAGAAATAATCACGTACTTAAGCCCAACATCTATTCCAAGCTGTCTTTGGCTCGCAAATCCTGTCACTTATCTCCCATGCACCTGACCGCTTTCACGTCTCCCCAAACTAAATTATGTGAAAGCCAGAAACAACACTGAATGCATTTGACAGCATTATAAATGCAGAATTATCAAGGTGCGCGCCCAGGACGAGACCAAAGAACATCAGTTCCCAGGACAACCAAGATGTTAGTGGTCCATGTCCCAGACAACTCTGGCTTAGGGAAATGAAGCTAGATTCCCTCGCCATCCCTAATATAAATTACATTAATATGCAAGGGGGGGAGGGGGAAAGGACATCAACAACAGCAAGAAGAACAACAAATAACCGCTTGATTGCAGACTATTAACAGCATTAAAGATGAACAATTTAAGTAATTCCCGTATGAGCACAAATATTTCACCAGGGCCAATATATCTGGGCTAGCCAGATGCTCACTCTGTGCCCGATAATCTGGATCCTTCAAACACACAAACACAAGTGAACAAGCCCAGACATTGGGTGAAGTAAAGCATATAAATTACTAATACGCACTGTTGTCCAATGCCTGCACTCGGACAGATACACATGTATCTACAAGCATATGTAATTCAAGTGTAAAATAACAACGTTTTCACCTTGCCCACAATGTTGCCAAAATGTTTCACTTTGTCTGGGACACAAAGATTCAATTAGTTTGTCATTGAATACATTTTGATATGTACAGGCAGTGTTTGATTTAGCACAGATTGTAGACATTTGCTAATTGAATTATATTTATCGAGAAATTCTATCATTTTGTTGAAGGATTTTATAATTAGTTTGCAGCTGGAAACGAGAAATCTCGGATTGTGTTTCAGATTTGGATTACAATTTTTTTGGCTACAGGTATTTTAATAATTATTAAATTCCTAGGAAATGTTTAGGCTTAAGGTAACATTCCTCTAACAGAAAATTTCAAACAAATTTGGCAGCCAAATTGCCATTAAATTCCAAGCAGAGAAATGGTTTTCCAAAAATTTAAGCTTAAGTTTAAAGCCTCTAAAAAAACTTTAAAATCTACAAATTAATTCCCTCATAATCACACAAATTTCCATTAAAATTATAGAACTTTGTCTCAAACTCGTACTTAGAGTCAGCTGTTGCCGCTTGTCTTTTGTTCAAGTTTTCTGCAATTTCGCACAGCTTTTATTCACAGAAATTTGCATATTTTGTGCGCAGGCGTACCGCGTCAAATGGTTAAAGAAAAAATAAGAGAAAAAACAGCTGTTTAAGCTATCGACGTTTGAATTGCAATTGAATTGTTTTTATTTATTTTTTTTTTTCGTCAAGTGGTTTGGTGGGTGACTGGCTCGGCGGCTGCCTTGACCTTGTAACTGTTTTCAAAGTACTTTGTCTCGGTTAATTTTTTCGCGGTATTTACCAGGCATTTTTGTGGGCACTTTTAAGTGCCTCCATAACTTATGATTTCATTCTCCAACAGAGGTGTGAATGAAGAAGTCAAATATGAGACCACAGGAAAACCAATAAAGATGTACATGAGTTACAATTGTTGATTTTTAGTTTGGTAAGTCGTTAAATATGGGGGTTTTATACCCTCTGGATGGGTTATATATATTGTCTATAAATGTAGTAAGCCATAAATTAATTATTTTTATTTATTGTATTTAAACATAAATTAAGTCTGTCGGTTTTTATCAAGATTCGGCTATCAAGATTCTCTAACTTTTCCTTCAATAAGATTTATTTTTTTAATTTGTTGTTATATTAGAAACGACTTATTCACCTTGGTTCATCTTGCCTTGATTACTATTATTTTTTTAATATTATATAACCATTTATTAGGCTTTTTTCCTTTGAAAAGTGTATACATTACTTCGACACCCTTTTGCTCTTAGTTCTTTTGGGATTTTTTATTTATTTTTTGTTTAATTTTTTTTTTGCACTAGAATTCATAAATATTCAAATGGCCGGCCGAGCCAGTTTGTTTGAAAACTTGTTTCGTCCGAGTGTGGTTTTGAATTGGTTTCGCGCAGTAAAGGGTGAGCGAGAACCTACAGTATGTGCACTTGAAAGAAATGCCTTACAGGAACCGGTTCCCCTAGTCATATGTGTATATACTAAGTATAATGAATAATGACCAACCGCCGACGACGACGACTGGCTAACCTGACTCTCGGTTCGGTTTTTGTTTTAGAACAAAGTGTTTTCTGTCAATTATAAATCATTAAACTCGGTTAGTTATATGGCAGATCATCGCCATGAATGATTCAAATCACGAAGGGAAATCGTTGGAGCACTTTTCACTTCACTCCGACAGATAACCATCATTATAGTCAGGGAGAGGGAGATAGACCCATAATTGCTGGAAGCCAGTGGAGGGAGGGCTCTTCCGATTTGACCCCCTCCGAAGGTCGTCATTAGTCTTGTACTGAAGCCAGACATTAAATGCCCATCGAAAATTGCCAGCTATTTGTGTTAATCTCGTTCTATGGAATCGCAGCCACAGAGACTAATGGCAACCGAAGAGGAAACAACAAGGTTGTCTTGTGGCCAGCTAATTTATTTAATTAAAAAATGTTTTACTTTGTTCTGTTCCAGCGTTATTTTTTTTATTTCTCTGTGGTCGTTGGATTTATTGGAGGTTACAAGGGAGATTATAGTAAATTAAGGGAGATGTAAGCCGGAAAATAGGAAATAAAAAAAGGATATTAAAAATTTATATTAAAAAAAGTAAAAAAAACTTTTTAATGAGATATTTATGATTTTACAATTTTTTCTAGGTATTTATTTAAAGCAGCCTTAGTAATTTTATTCCCCACTTTTTCTATTTTAGTTTTTTTAATCTCTTTTTATTTACATAAATCGTATAAATTAAGGACAAGCTCAAAATAAATACCTTGCTAGGGGGATTTTTTGCCAGAAAATATAGAAAAAACTATACAAACAAGAAATGCATACTAAGTTCATTAATATTTTACAACCCTTTGGGGTTTTTAATTAAAGTTTACTTAGTATTTGGATTCCCGCTCTTAGATCTTTTTATTTTTATTATTTTAGCACCTAAATATTATATTTATTATATTTTAAATTCCAAAAAATCCCTCGTTAATCACAAAGCTCAAAGCTCAATAAGCGATATCCAAGCTTAAACGATAAAAACACTCAGCCAGAGCTGTGTAAATAACGAAACTCTGTCTAAATAAGAGCCATTGGATCATTCAAACAAAAGTTGGCCATCTAGTTCGGTTAAAATCCCTAAATTGCATATGGATATAGATGAAACACCCACCCGCTGGGTGCATTTCATCCACTATCCACAATCCAATCCCCAATCCGCAGCTCCCTTTCCACAGCCGCAAGAAACTTTCAATTGCCAACTCGGGGAAAAGTTAAAAAGCGGCACGCGGAAATTTTCTATTTTCTTTTTGTTTTTTTCAGTTTTTGTTGTATTTTTTCTGTTTTTTTTTATGGCAAAACATCAACAACTAACTGCTAAACTGTAAAGTACCGCCAGCCACCCTGTGACCTCGGCACCTCGCGATCAACGGCAGCCATTAAATGAAACTTAATTAGCCCTAAATAAGCAACAGAGCCAATGAGTAAAATGTGGCTAAAATGGGTTGGGCTTCTGGGTGGGCCTCTTGGTGTGGGTTGCATTTTAATGCACAAACTGAAAAATCATTGATTACTTTTTGGCGAGGGTTTGTTTTTGGCGGGGCGGTGCGGTTGGGGGAGGATATGAGGGAGGTTTGGGAGAACTAAAAGAAAAACGTTTTGTGCATTTTACGCGATAAGTTGATTAAATTGCATAAAAGTGGGCCGAATGGATCGAAAGCCAGAGTGGGCTATAAGCTGGTTACACTGAGGGCTAAAGGTATGAGTCGGATTTTATAAAACAGATTTATTTTTAAGGGAAAAGAACTGTCTAAAAATAGCAAGGATTATTCCTAGTAGTGATATATGAAAGAAAATATATTTAAATGTAAATTTCCTAATAAATAAATAAATAAACCACAACATTTTAATTTGATTTGAAGATTATATGATTTAATAATACCCTTAAATGGACAAATTTTAACAAAATAATTAAAGAAAATGATAAATTTTCAATTTGTATAATACTCAAATATTATTAAATGAAAAATCAAATGTTTTAATCTATTAAAAATTAGTTTAATTTATTTTTTCTTATTTTAATTAAATATCCTGATATTTCCCATATAGAAATACTTATTTTTCAGTGCCTTCACTGGGGTAAGTTGGCTCTATAAAGTGGGCATCATAAAACGCATTAGCCAGCGGTTGAGTGGGCGGCCCGAACTCTCTCTCCAGATTGAGATTGAGTGCCGCTAATTTGAATCCGTAATTTCCTTGGGAGGCCATCATGCACCACACCCACCATACCCATCCTTAGAGTGGGTACAACCCACCCATCTTCACAATATTTACCCAGTGGGTGCGACCGTAAACCGGCTTAGAACATGGCTGCAATTTTGTTGCAACTTGCAGCGGACGTAGCATTCCAGTTTACGGCCGTATTATATGCTCCTTGCCGCCTGGCCTCAGCCTTTTTTGCATCTACTTCTAGTTCATCGAGTGTTTTGAAGGGATGGAGGAAAATTGCAAGGGGGCAAAGGAAGACCTACCATCCCTGCCCCTCCAACGATTTTCCGGAGAAAAAGTTGCAACTTTTACGAGCCGTAACGGTCGAACGGGCAGGCAAGTACAGTTACACCCGGTGGAACAGAACAACACACCCGACTGGTTAGCTGTTAACAAACTAGCTTGGCTCTAGATATAGAAAGATATAGTGGTACAGCGAACAGTTTTATTCAGCACCCCTAGTCGCGAACTTAAGCAGTCCGCGGGGATTTTCCAACCGCTGTGGGTGGCGCTTTCCATCCTCATCCTTAAAACCATTTCCCCCCGCCTCGCATTGCAAATGTAGTTCAAAGTCGTGCAACATCGTAAATCCATCGTTGAACTATAAAAAACCGTCTTACTGCAATTTGTATCTCTTTTGCTGAGGCGGGTTTGGGCCAAAGGTTTCGGTGGGGTTTTTTGCAAAATACCGCGGTTTAGTAGGGGTACAAGGTATACGGTTTATGGATATTTATAGATAAGAATGGTTTAAGTTTGTTATGTCTACAGAAAAAAACTAATTTTTTGGGCTCGGATTCTAAAAAAAAAAATTTAAATACAACAAAAATTTATATGAATATAATTAAAATTAAATTAAATTGTATTATTAATAAATTATATTTTTAAAATAAAATTTGCTTTGATTCTTTTTAAAAATATAGTTTTCCCGATGATTTTTAAAGGTATGTTTAGATGAAAATTAAATACACAACGAAATGTCTTTGAACCAAAATCCTACTGTCCATTTCTGCTTACTATCTAATTTTAAAATTATTTATTTTAAAACAATATTGTATTTAAAAATTATGAAATTTGTTGTTTTCAATGTTTAATAGTACGATTTTTCATAATCTCATTTGTAGAATTGGAAATGACTTATTGACATATTTTTCTAGCTTTAAACTGAATTTATTAAATATTTCTTTTACCTCTGATAATATTTTTATATAGTTAAAAACTACTAGGTATCTCCTAGTCTCCAGTTTTTTGACAAAACTTTGTTTTTTGTTAGGGTTTTTGTTTTTTTACTACTGTTTCTGGGGTTCTGGCAGCCGCTTTTGGCTTTGGCTTTGGTCTTTTGCTCGGTTGCTCAACCCGTGAGCACTTTTTAATCCGATTTTGTTGCATTTTTTACCATGCTGAGTGTGTGCCTGTGTGTGTGTGTTGCTTGGCGATTACGCCTGCCTTGTCTTGTTCTTCTTCTGTACTACTGGTAATGCTTCTACTGCTTCTTCTGGCTTTTCCACCTACTTTTACCCTTTTTTTATTTATTTTTTTGTGTTTTTTGATTATTTTAGTTGCACACGCCCTGGCCAAGAGCGAGAGAGTCACCCTCATCACCCTGAGACAGCCCTAACGATTTTGCATTTTTTATTTAATATATGCGGTGTTTCCCTACGCTTTTCACTCTCCTCCCTTTCCATCATTTTGATGTTGCGGCCCCTGCTTAGCCTTGGTTGACTATTTAAAGCCGTAAAACCCTTAACCGTGGCTTAGCCACACGGGCCATAAGTTCAACCGGAATGAGAGTGCACAGAGAAAAAAGGTTCATCGAACTTGACACGCTTTTTCAAAATGAGGGGAACATACTAGGGAAAATGTGGTGTGAACCTAAAACAGAGGGGTTGTTAATTTATAGAAAACTTGTGTTAAACTGACTTTAACTTTAATTTTTAAGAGCTTAGGATTTAATATTATATATCTGAAGGATTTAATTTAATTTTTAGAGTGTCTTAATGAAAGAAAAAATAATTTTTAGAACTAGTTTTTAAAGAAATAAAAGTTAGGACTGTTATAAATAATTCATAAAGTTATCCTTAAAGAAAGAAAACCCAATCCATTCCTTTAATTTCTCCAAATATTACTTGAAAAGTTCTCTATTTTCTTTTAGTGTTTTTAGTAGTACACCCACACTTGACATTTTTATATTTTCCTAAATTTTTTTGTGATTGTTTCACTGGTTTATGTGCCCAGGCAGAGATCCCTCATTTGGGCAATGCCAACAATGGACAGAATACCTGATTCGTTTGATAATCCTTTCGCCTGAAAGTGCTTATGTACACAGGCCAGATTGCCTCCAAAAGTTGGCCCCAAGTTGGAGGAGGCTAGATGAAGGACTCCAAGTCCGAGTCAGAATCAGTGCCAGGACCAGGATCCCGAAAACCAAGTCCGAGTCCGAGCCGGGCTGCAATCCTGCCTCGGGCTCTTATTTTGCCCCGTTGCCTTGGCATTCGGTTTGTCTCTGTGTGTTTTGGCCTATTTGCATTATGAATTATTTATTTTGTTTATTTCTTCTTCGCCACGAAAACACAGATACAGGCAAAGGCATAGCCAGAGGAGGGAGGTTTGGGAGGTGAAGAGAAAGGGGCGTAAGCAAACCAAACCCGGAAAATGTTGCAAAAGTGGAATACTTGACGTCGTCTCAGTGATAAACGTGGGCGGCAAAATAGAAACAAAAATAGGAGGGGCACAGGCAAAAAGAGAGAAAAAAACCAAAATAAAGCTCACGAAATACGCGAAAAGTGTTTGCTCGGATTAAATTTATGAATATTATATTCAAGCAAAAGTTCTGCCATCCAAAAAGCCCGACCGACAGACCCACTGCAATAGCACAAGTTTGTCTATAAATTTTTTTCCGCTTCCTCCTCTCTCTCTACAGACTGTCTGGAATTTACGAGCCCCCAAAAAAAGGAGGTAAATTGCCAGCTATTGCAGCCCGCTTAAGGGTATCATTTTGGTCAAGTTGTTTATTTTGATGGCGGCGGCCCCGTAAAATGATATATCGACTGTTCTATATCACGATTCGGGGAGGGTTTATACAATGTTAATGAGTTTCGTTTCTCACACTCACTGGGCTCGTAAAGTATGCGACTTCTTAATCCTTTCAGCTCCAAATTTGCCTCCAAATTCATGCAAATCATTCGTTACAATCGTGGGAAATCTGCAAAGAGGAAAACATTTAAATAATTATTTAAGTAAATATAACAAAATATATTTATAAATATTTAGAAATAATTCTTAGATTACTTGAATGGTTTCTATTTTACAATCAAACTACTCATAGGTTGACGATGCATTTGTTTATTTATTTTAAAATATCCATAAATAAATATATATTATTTTTAGTGTTTTTTACATTTTATTTAATTTTAATTACCTTACTTTAAGTAAATCAAAATCCCACCGATTTCTTTAACGAAACAATTCCCCTAAGTGAATACTATTAAATCTAGCCCTGGCAAGTCAAGACTTCCATTCATTTAACTTGGCTAAAGAAAAGCCAAGGAGCAGAAGGACTCTTAGAGCCGAAAATGTTGACTGCCTTTTGTTCATAAAAGAAATTAACTCTTTTCATGTCCCAATTTGCATTAAAAATGTTATAAATTCGCCGGTAAACGTTCCAAAGGCAACTAAGCACATATAAATCTACCCTGCCGACGGACGACCCTTCGAACCTGCTCCCAGAGCCTGCTCCAGATCCTGACGCCGCCAGGTGAAGTAGTAAGTGATTGTAGCTCCTTTTGCGAAATGGAGGCGCTGAAGCGAAAGGTGTGCCGGCGGAGGAAGGACTGGTGGGCTTGGATAGATGGGGGGCTGGGCTGGGCATAAGAGCGATGAATTTGGAATGAATGCAATCTTGCTAAAATATGCAAGGAACGCTCCACACACAGACACACCCCTCACACACACACATTCGCAGACATTAAACATTGAAGCGACAAACGAAATGAAAAACGGCTGTGCAAATTAATTTTACGTTGTACGAACAACAACAACTATGGCAACAGTAACAAGAACAACAGAAAGTAACTGCGTTTGTGACAGCACTGGGAGAAAAAAATAGAGAGCTTTACTATTAACTAATTTCAAGGTAAATTATTTTAAGGGAATTTTAGTGCAAACAACTGGAGTTTATAATATTTTGTACATTTCTTTATTATCTCACGTCTTAAAAATCTTATAAAAATATTATCCAACCAATTAAACTTTACATTTTCAATACCAATTTTTTTGCAGTGATTTAGCGGAACCTCCCAGCGAGGACGATGAATAGCAAACAACAACAAGAACTATGCAGGGCACGCCCATAACTCCAACATCTACATGAGAATGGGCCTCAGTATTGGAGTGAGTAAAGGAGCAACAGGGAAGCGGAAAGGGTGCAGACCAAGGATAAGGATGACTTCCAAACAGCTAGACAAACATTTAAAGGATTGCCAGCAGGATGCCGCCCGCCCATCCACACTTTATTTCGCTTTAATTACCAAGCTCTTAGTCTGCTGTTGCCGTGGTGGCAGGGTAAAAATTCTGTGGGAGAAAATTGGGGGGAGAGACTGTTGAAAAGGTAGCGTGGCGGCTTTCGGTGTGCGATATCAAAATTTCTAGGAACAACAACAGTCAGTATGTGTGTATTTTTGGAGCCTTAATAATTCAATATTATAAGGTGTTATGATTATTACTAATGTGGTGGAAAACGGGATGAAAAGCTATTTCATTTTGTGGGAAATTATGAAAGGGTAATGAAGGTTATTTAGAAAACTAAACAAAGCAAACTGAGAGGTAAAATAAATATATTGTTAAACAAAAAATGCAGACACTTTAGGCTAATTTTAAATTCATTTGAAATAGGCAAAGGTTTATAAAAGGTAAAACCATTTTTCAATAAATATATATCATTATATTATTAGAAAGACTTTAGGAATTACTATTTTACATTAACCTTTCAGGACCTTATTGCCTAGAACTTAAGGATTTTTTAAACCAATATTTATGTTTTCCTCCTCCAGAAAACTAATTTATGCGAGCAAAGAAATCGAAGGTTCCATCGATAAATAAACACAGCACCGCCTGAGTCAGCTTTTCTACCAGCCAGAGATCCACAAATTACATTAAAACCCTATTAGACCCCAACGGAACCGAGGCGACCGGAGGAGTAGAAAACAGGAATAAACAACAGGAGGTCAGCTGTGCGGAGACGTAGCTCTCCTTCTCCAACAGTTTTTCCCCCAGACTCGCTTAGCGGAAAACTATTTTACAATTAAGCATTTAAAGCCATGGTTAAAACATTGTCTCGGCGAGTGGCTCGTACTGCAACGTAAGGCCAGCAGTTAGCAGGTAGCAGTTACCTTTTTATTTAACCCATTACTCTGGCTGCAGGTAAATAAAGCCGGCACTAAAATGTTGCCCAACGGCTCCGGCTCCGGCTGCTGCTTCCGCAAAAGCCACCCAAAGTTGGGGGTAAAAACGACGCCAGTCTGCGCCAATAAATAAATTCGCAAACACCCCAAAACAAACAGCGGCGGCAGCAGCAGTGGAAAGTGGATAGCAACTTTGACTTTAACCACACTGCACCAAGTTATCCCATCTATTTTTTCTGGCTCCTTTGGGTTGACATTTTTTTTTTTTTTTAGTATTTTTCGCCTTCGTCCAGGATGTGGCGTGTTGGCAATATGCATATGGTAAGTCCTTAAGTCGAAAGTTTTTTTTAAGGGGGCGAAAAAGGAGTTTGGGGAAGCTTTTATTTGATTAAATGTTCTTTACCTTAAAAGCGGGAAAAAATAGTTTTTGGAAGGTTTATCTTGGCAAGATAAAGATACAGGGTTTCAATTACACATAGGTGGGCTAATGGAATTGGAATAGGTGATGGAATGTTAAGCATAAACCAAGTATTTTATAGGGGTTATCGGAGGGAAATATGTCAGTACTCAACTGAGTATCTGTTTAAATTTGCCAACAATCTGTTTTATTTTACTATTAGTAAGTAAACTTATCAGTTTTCTCTAGAAAATCGCTTAAGATAATCAAAGAAAACCTCCTAAAGATGCTAATCTCCAATAGAAACCCCTGAAATCTCACCAATCCCAATGAACCATAAGTTTTCCAAACTGTTTTCAAGTATCCCCGAATTTTCAATTTAAGTTATGTAAGCACTGGGTGATGGCACAGCATCAGCAGCAGCAGCAAACCAACCAAGTTTTCAATTAACCCTTCGAACTCTTGGCTGATTGAATTCCAAGCTTCAGTCGGGTTTCTTTTTTTTCGGGCTTGGGTTTAGTTTTGGAGGGGCGGGAGAGAGAGACTTGAACTTGGCAGACAACCATCGTTTCGTATCCTTAAACTTCACTTTTATGCAGACATACGGGTAGTTAAGTCGCACACTGGAGGAGAGAGATTATTTCCGCACTTTTTATCTTGGTGCGTTCAGGGTGAGCACTTGGCGCTTAAAAAGTCAACGGAGCAAACTAGCATCGAAGGCAGCCTGCCAATTTGTGACTGTCTTTTGCTAACCCCCAACGACCCGACCTATACGTACATATAGCATATATAGCATGCATATATATCCCCCGATTCCGCATTTTGGTCCTGGCAAAGCGCGACGGTGCAAAGCTGACAGCTGCTTAAATAATTTCCAGTCATGTGCGCCGCCCACAAAACACAACTAAACCGAACGTACAGCTCAACAAAAAAAAAAATAAAGGAAAATAGAATGGAAAACGGGGAAAATAAAGGAAAACCCACAACTACCAGGACCGGCGAATAAAAAAAAAAAAAGAAGTTGCCGTCGTCTTATGCCTTTTTCCTTTGCTTCCCCGAACATCCGTACATCCGCACATCCGGACGGGGCGGAGTTCCCTTGTCCTTTAAGTCGACTTTACGTCGTCGGCGTCTGTGTATCAATATGCGGGGTCAGTACTTGGTCTTGGATACCCTCACTTGGGGTAAGCTTAGCCCCGGAAGTGGTCGCTCCAAGGGAAGTACTGGATGACGAACTTCTTTTTGGTTGGAAGAAGGATTTTATTTGGGGAAAAGAAGTTCATTAGTCATAACTTGGGAAGTTTTGAATACATATTTAGATATTGGAGAGATGTGTGAATTTATAATAAAATTATTCAACATTTTTTTATTATATATATAGTACAAAATAGCCCATTTTTGTTGTATTTATTGATTTTATAGTGTGGTAAAAGTCCCAGCTAAAATTGCTAAAAGATCTGAGGGTTCAAAAGGATCTGCTTAGGCAAGGACTCCGAAAATATATATTTTTAATGAAAACTTCTCACTCTAAAGGGTAAGATTAAGATATATAAATAATTTACTACATTTTTAAATATTTAAATAAACTAATAAAGTAATAAATAAATAAATCAAGACAAACTGAACATAAACCCGAACCTAAAACACCTAAAATTAATTTTTAAAAATTAGTTTTTAAATTTATATCAAATAGTAACCCTTAGAGTATCCCCTTCTTCGTTTTTCCCAATATTTCCTGCACATTTTTTAGCTGAATGGAACTAAGCACTTGTGCCGGGGAAAATCTATGTGTCTGCTACATGTTTAATTGCCGCTGCGTGAAGATGTTAATCTATTTTGAGCGGCGGCTAACAAAAACTGCTGGCCGTCGTTGGGTCTAGTGTATAGAAGTACTTCTGCTGACAGGGAACATTGTTTGGCTGGCTCAAAGGCACCAAATGACAGAGACGGATCGGAGATGGCGGAGGACGAGACGAGGACGAAGGACTAAAAGCTGAAAGCAATCAGCAGAGACTAATTCAAGTTACTTCTGTAAAAGCCCGCCTCGGTTTGGACCAGGATCTGAGCCGGCATCGCGGAAATGACGAGGAAATTGTGTAAATTGATTATAGATAGCCCGGTTTCTATGCCCCGTCTCCCTGGATTTTCCCATACCACCGCCACTAAGTGGAAAAGTCAATCATAGACGGGTGTGTATGCAGTCATATCGAATCAGTATTGCCGTTTCCCTCTATTTAAATTTAACAGTATTTTTTCTTGATGTAGTCATCGTCTTTGGTTGGTGCTTTTCTGAAAGAATGCCCGCCACAGCAGAAAAACAAAATTTATTACGAATGAAAATTAATTAAATTAAATGGACTGTGAAAAATTTTTGCTCAATATCCCCAACGATGATCGTCGTCCTTCCCCCTCATTTTCTGACATCGCTCCTTTTCAACAAAGTATTAATATTAAAGTTTCCTGACGAGAGAGAGGGGGAGGAGCGCCAGTTATAAAGGAAGTGAAAGGAAGCGAAGGGAAAAGTCGATTGGGGAGCTGTAATTAAAAATGTTTTTTTATGATGTGGCTTTTCCAAATAAAGCGCTTCAAACTTCACTTTAAGGATTACAATGTTAAAAAAATCTGTAATCCATTGTTCGGACTTTAAGTCGAGTACTTTATTTTGCGGAATGATATAAACATTATTTAATCAAGCGTTGACACTAAAAGGGATTAAGGTACATGTGTGTGTGTGATGCTCGAGGGCATTAAATGTCCTTTGGCCTGATATTCAGATATTCTGACAAAATGCACAAATAAATGTAAATGTCAACTGGCTTTATTATATTATTCGCAGTGTGCATGAAATCAAATTATATTTAATTGCTTATCCCATTTACTGACTTGTCATTTAATGTGTTTATTTGATTAAAATAAATCCTTAAGGTGGTGTAATTGTTTAAATAATTTCATGAAATCAACTCGAATGATGAGCCTGAAATGGGATACGGTTCGTATGTTCCCCAAAATAATTGCTATAATTCAGTTAAGCCTCACAATTTCAAGGAATAATCATGCGAATTGAAATGTATTCAATTATATTTGAATGGTAAATTAAGATATTATGAAATAATACCCCTGCATTTATCATTTTAAATGCATTAAGCTGGTGTATAATAAAAGTATTTAAAGTAAATCATATCTGTTTAAGACCTGAGGCTGTAATTATACAATTTAAATTTAATATTGCAATGAATATAAAAAGAAATAAAATTTAATCTAATTTCAGGCATTGAAATTATATGAATATATTTGAATGTGCAGCCAATTAGTAAAGCATTTAAATGAAATATTTTCGCGATAAAACAACCGAAATGGGAAACCCCATCTGCATATTTGGCATTTATTTACTCTAAGCCATTTAAGCCACAAATTCTGGGGAATTCCCTCCTACTCTCTCCTACTCTTTCTCCCTGCAGATAATCATGCGAATTAAAATGTATCTGAGAATATACATTTCAAAAGAATTCCAGATCTCACGTATTTAAAAAACATTCCTTAATTAACCGCCCACTTACCTCGTGTGTGTGGCGTATTATATTATACATTCAAGCCCCTTCAAGCGAAGCTCTATAATCTTTTATCTGCTCAGCACACACACACACACACTCCAAAGAGACGGGGAAAAACACTTGGAGGAGACATATACCCATACAAACGTATATAAATGCGCCATAAATATAGATCTTATTAACCTGTTGACATCAATTTCCACACACACACACTCTGCGATTACCACAACGTGGGGTGTGTGTGGGTATGCTAGTGTGTGTATGCATCTCTCCTCCAAAAAAAAGCAAATGCTCGAAATGCCATCGTCATGTAATTTAATGGGAGGGAATCCACCAATTCTGGGCGGCAGTTCGAGTGGCATTGAAATAGCGAGGCGAGGCGAGGCCTAAAGAGCCATGGGTGGCGTGGCGTGTCGGCGGGGGCGTACTTAAGGGGGGCTTAGGGGGCGGGAGAGGACCGGTTTAAGGGGGGATTTAAGGGTGGGAGATGTGGCTCAAGAGGAGGTCCTGAGGACGCCACGCAAACGAAATCAGCGCAACGACAGTCGTCCTTGTAGTCGCTGATAAGCTTTGATTTCCTGTAACAGGCAAGCGTTGGCGTCGACAAAGTCGTCGCCTCTCTCACACAGATACTACTCCACTTGACACACACACCCACACATATAGTGCCACACATTCACACACACATTTTGTGGCACATGCAGCAGAAGCAGCAATACCAATACGAAAGGCAATCGCAATCGGCGGATGAAGCATGTTGAAATCCGCTTAGAGACTCTACATTTTTAATACCCAATAACCCAGAAGCAATCCGAACAGGGTATGCCCAGCTATGTGGTGGGGCATGTAACTCAGGGGAGTCTGGGGAAAATACCAAGGAAAATTGTGCGAGAAAAGCCTGAAGCTGAGAGAATAAATATCTTAGAGCAGACAAGGGTTTATATAGCCCTTAGGGCCCTATGAAGGCATTGAAGAGCTAGGGAAATTTAGGCTTTTTTTAGGAAATAATAATGTTTTAGGCCAAGATCTTTCATAAAATATTTGAATAATATTATAAATATATAATTTTAGTACAATTTATAATTTAATGGTAATAGGGAAAAGACAAGAAAACCTTTGTTTAATAATCAAATAAAAGATAAAAAATATATATAGATATCATATACAAGTACATATCAGGCACGTATTTACTATTAAAATAATATCTTTATTTAATTTAAGTATCAAACTTGACTTAAGTGAGCTAGATAATTATCTAAAAGCCTATATATATAATTATTAAATCTTCAATTGAATTTTCCCTTTTAAAACAAACAAGCTCTCACTAATAAATCAAAGTTAACTAAAGCAAAACAATAATATCCCTTCCCTATTATTATTAACTTGTACCATTCTACCTTAAATTTCCTACTAGTAAAACTGTCTTGATTTCAACAACAATATAATATAACATCCCCGCTAAGTATTTAAATGTCGAAACTCTCCTCGATTTGCCTTAATCTTTCGCTGTTTTCGTTTTTTTTGCTTTTGTTTTTTTCCCCCGAAATTATTCCGGTGACGAATTTATTAGCGAGGCGATGTCTCAAGTTTTATTTTATTTTCCGTTTCTTTTCAGCTGTCTTACTATATTTTCAATTTGACTTTTTTATTTTTTGCTAACGACGTTATTGACTTTTATGGCCTGCGTGCGAATGTGTGTATGCTGTGTGTGTGCTTGAGTGGGGGATAACTTGTAATTCCGTTTATTTTTTTCTTTTTTTCACCCCACTTCCCGCCGGCTGTCTGTTATATTTTTTTGTTTGTACTTTTTATTGGCGGCGACACGTAGCGTGCGGTGCGTAAAAAGCGTGAAAGAGACAACCGCATGCATTTGCCGGATTGCCAGCGGAAACGGAAATCACAACACAACGCGCGGACTAAACATGACAGCCAAAAGCTGTCATGTCCCACAGCTGTGTGCTTGTGTGTGTTAGTGCGGATATTGTAAGCGATGCCCTGGGAAAAAAAAGTGTCACGACTGAAAGGAGGCAAAAAACCTGAACTGAACTGAAACGAACTGTGAGCTGAGCTGAAATGAAATGAAATTGCAGGCCCAGAGCCCCAACTACAGACTTAATACGATTGTGGTCTAATGAATTAAAGGCTGAACCAACACACACGGACGAAGAAATCCAAGACAAATCAACGCAGAAAAATCAACGAACGTTTTTTCTGCACTGAGGGAAAAGGTTTTGACTGGGAATTTAAAATATAATTAAGAGGATTTTATTTAAACTTTGTAAAAAGAGGAGAGAGGAGAGGCCAAGAACATCAAATTCAGCTTAATAGCTGATTAAAAATATTCTAAAAAATATTTTCATCCGTTTTACAAGCAATAAAAATATATTTTTCAAAATCCCTAAGTTTTCTAAAACTTTATAACCCCAAAGTAAAATGAAAATCAAACTTAAACCCTAAAATTCCAGTTTCCAAATCATTATCATGTCCACTTGTGAAGGGTGTCCCACTACAAGGCGAAAGGGAAATTGTTAATTTTTTCCCCTATGTGGGAAATGGAAAACTAGCACTGAATGCCAGCCAGAAGATTGTTGGAAAAACGTGTGCCACACCAAAAACAAAAACCCAGAGCAAAGGCAAAAACAAAAAACAAAACAAAACAAGGCTTAAAACAGCAACAGCAACTGAGAAAACTCAGGAAAAGGACATACATATGTAGTATATGGAGTGATGCTAGGGAAAGGCAAGTGCAAAATTGTAGGAACAAAAGTGAAACGATGCCATTGAAAAAAGCACAGGCAGTAAAAGATTGAATTTGTATCTATGTCCGTGTATCTGCTGGATGTCCCCCTTGGATTACCCCTCTGCCCTGGCCCATGGTGTGGGTCAACTGATTGTGTGTGTGCCTGAGCGAATAACTGGCCGGAGCAGATCTGCCATCTGAGACCTATGTGGACATGGTGCGTTTAACCACGTAATAGTCTCGGCGGCTCTGCGGATTTACGGCAGCAGTCAGGGCTTAGCACAGTGGGGCCAAAAGCGAACCTAAAGGCCTTACGTAGCCATATAATTAAACCAATTTGAGCTCGAGTGGGGAATAAAGGTATGTCCAGGTCTCTGGGCGAGTCTCAGTTGAGATTATAAGCCGCTTTAAATCAGTTTCTAGGCTTGAGTTGAGGAAAATTGTGCAATCGTTTCTATTTTCACATAATTTGCTTTAAATTGGGTAGGGAAAATATTCCAAGTTTTTGAATTTTGAGCAACATGAGGTAATTTTGAAACATTAAAAGTAGAATTTATTAGTTTATATGGTCCCTTGGAATAACTTTGGAGGATTTTCTAATTGACTAAAAAGAAGAAATTAGATCTTCAACATATTTCAAATATATATATTCTTATATTTCCATTTTATTTTTTTAATTATTAATAATATATAATAAATGCATTGAATTTTGTATACATTAACCTTGAGTATAATTAAAACAATACTGACTCAAGTCCCACGAGTCTCATTTAAGATAAGTAACCTTGTTAAATCACTTCCTAACTTGGCTAACTTGGGAAAATTAAAACAATAAATAATTATTATTAATTAGTAATTGATTATAATCAATAATTTTCCTTATTTAAGTTCACCTAATAATATTCTAAGAATTTAAATCTTAAATTATATTTTGAAAGCAAAAAGACAGACACAAAAAGACAGTTTAAGTAAAAACCTTTTTGGTTAACACTCCAATTAGTTAGCTTTATAAATTCCCCAAAAATATAATATAAATTTGATTTTAACAAATTTAATAACAAAATTGAAACAATTTAATGTAAAGTAGATTATTTATAAATACAAAGACCGCTGCCTTGTGATTGCCAGTTTAATTTTAAGCCTCTTAAAATTACATTAAAATTCAAATAGGATGGCAACAAAATAAATCAATAAATTTGATGGCCCCTTACAGAATAAAAAGCTGCTTTTAAGAGCACAGGGGATATGAACAATAATATATAAAATTTTAAAAATTAATTGTAGAGGAAATGTATATTTTTAAAGACTTTTTAATGAGTTTAACTTAATAAATTTATACATTTTCCATAGACTTTGGTTAAATAATCTGTTGAAAATATTTTAAAAAAATTTCTAAGCTTGGATAGTATCAGAAAACGTCTAAAATTAAGTTTGTATCCTATCCAAGCACTGATTTCCTTAAAGTCTATAAGAAATGATAGACCATCAGCCCCAAACTGGCACACACGTTCAATTTGTTATCATTGTTTCTCTTGGCTTTGCCAGGCTATTATTTCATCTCACACAGATTCAAGAGAGAAGAGCTCCTTGCTGGTCCCGAACCTGGGCAGCCTTTCAAGTCCTCTCCATTCACATTTTTCTTTTTAATAGGAAAAACACGTCTCGCTTCATAGTCTCCTTGGCCGCCGCCGCCAGTGTGCGTGTTTGGCCAGCTTTGTTTTCGCATGTGAAAGTATTTAATTCAATTTGCGCTTAATTGAGACAGGCTGACTGTACAGCCCATCGTTGGGATACCCGGAATCCCCAACCTCCACCAGTAGGCGGGCAGCTGTCAAGGCAAAACCAAACGAAGCGTTACGTTGGCTGTCAGTTCTCGCCACCCAGTGCCACCCCATTCCGCACCCCATTCAATGCCGAGTCCCAGTCCCCATCCCCCATGTCAGTCAGTTGATAAAGCATCAAAAGAAATGTACGGCCAAGTGTTGTATCGTTGGTTGTCTTAACAATTTATAAATTAATTATGTATGCACTGCGAGTGTGTGTGCTCTGTGTTGGCCAAAAGCAGAAGCGGCTTCGACACACACATATGTATGCATACACACTTGGCCATGCCCATACATTTATGTACTTAGCCAGACACCATATGCGTAGTCATACTATACATTTTAAATATAAACGCGTTAAATGCCTCAATGCCACTTGCTAGAGACCGAGTCGGTGGTAGTACAAGCCGCTTGTCAGTTGTCATTAGAGATGGACGTGGTACAGATTTTATTTATATATTTTTTTTGCTCTCTGGTCAACAGCAGAATACCAAGTGTTTGGCTAATAAATCATTAGACTGGGCGGTTTTACTGGATAGCTTCAGTTATGGTGGTTTTACGAGTTTCTTTCATAGTTTTAGGTCACGAACTACTTGGAGATATATCTAATGTATGAATGGGTATAAATATAGCTTCAAGTTTTCCATCAATTAACACTTGATTATAGGAAACCCACTAATTACTTAGCCCAAGAAGTCTTTTCAAGCATTACGTAGTCTTTATTTTGTATAAGATTTATATTTTTTCATATGATGCCGTATTTTCTTGGCCATATTTTATATTGATTTTATATTTCGCTGAACTCTGAAAAGATTTATTCCTTCATATTTTATTTTATAGCCAAATTTTATGGCGCAAAAAAGCAGCCAAGTAAATATTATGGCTTTTCCTGAAATCTTTCAATATATTTAAGAAAATTGTTATTTAATACTGTAGCCTTCGCTTAACCCATATTTACATGGTGCAAACGGTCCGCTTTAGTTTGACACTTGCTCAGCCCATCAATCCTCAGGGAGACGGCTTCAAAATTTGCATTTCAGAGTGCCAAGTGTCACGACACATTCTCCTACCTAAGATAAAGTTGTAAACTTTTTGCCGAGTTTCGCATTTCACAAACTGTGTCACATTACACATTTTCGGCGCATAATACTCGTACTTGAATTCAAAATTGTTAAGCTGCTGTTGTCTTCACTAATTGTCACTAAATATGGCTTCAGTTAATTCCAGTTTCAGTTACTTGGCAGCTAGGCTAGACTAACAAAAAAAAGTCGGTAAAAGCCAAGAGAGGGGAATACACAATAAAGAAATGTTTTGGAAAATTCAAAAACTTCCAGGAAAAATATAGATTATACTTCCAGCAACCTTTTTTTCTAATTAAAAAAATATTTTAAAAATATTTCCTTTATCTAAACTTCAATTTAAATTTAATTTCTTGAATACCCACACAATTTCCTTTTAATTTCAATTGATTTTTCCTTTGTTTTCAAGTCAAATTACATTGGCATTGTTGAAAACTTAAATCAAGATAGCTTCTTATTACTCTGCCCCCTCTACTTGATTTAAGTGAGAGTTCCTCAGACTTGTCTTTGAGTGTAGCCAGCCGTTCATCATTCGATAAACTGTCTGTCAGTCAGCTAGTCAGTTAGTCAGGTGAGTCGCTCAAGCGTTCAATCTTCTCACATTTTTTAGCACCTTTGTCAGCTTATCCAGCTTGTGTCAATAGCGTTTGTTCGCCTTTCGTTTTGGGAGTGCGAAAAATTTTGCAATATCTTCAGAGAGGACGGAGAATTCCGACCGAGATTCGAGAGCCAAGCCTCCAGAGGGGAACTTGGGCTGAGTAAAATAGTTTTGAGGATGCTGTCACACTTTTTTTGTCGCTGCCAAAATACACTCTCCTCCGTTCGCTGGGCTTCCATTTCGAATGTCTGTCAAACTTCGCAGATAAACAAAAAGCAACCCTGAGAGCGTAACAACAACAACAGATTAGAGAGTTATAACTTCTAGTACACAAGATGTGAGAAGAACATAAAGCCCGCCACAAGTTTGTAAGCCCTTTGGCTTACACATGTCAGGGCCATAAAACGCTGCAATTGCTTCGGGGCCTTCGATGAGTGATTGCTCTATTTGTATTGCCCTAGAGGGTAATTCTTCAGTAAATAAAGAGAGTCTTTAATTTCAAGCATATTAGTTTTAATTAAACCAATTAATTTGAGATTTTAAACTAGGTATTTTTAGTTATTCTTCTAAGGGAAAGGCTTTGTTTTTCAACTTAAATTAAGAATAAAAATATAAAATATAATGAACATCTTATTAAATTTGCTGTATTTAAATTTCTTAGGCTGTAAATGTATTAAGTTTATGTTAAGTATATAATTAGCTTGAATTTTTAAGTAGTTTGCTATAATCTTTTCCTATACAAAACATTATTTACCCTTCTTTATGGAAAAATTAGTATTCTGTTATTCAGCGTATTTAATGGCCTAATAAATTCATCTAAGTATTTCTGCACACAGCTTAAAATTATGTTTTGGACAAGTGACAGCTATACATTTATCATGTAATTTTAATGTGAAAGATACTAGGTCGGCTGCATTTCAAATGCAATTTTTCAAACTGCAAATTAAACCAATTAAACAGATTAAAACTTTTGTTTAGCTTAACAGCACAACAAACTAACTTTAATTTGTTACACTAAGAGAAGGTCTTAGGTACTAATAGATTCAAGTATAAATACTCTTTTCCGCTTTTAAATGAGTATTAATCCGCTTTATTTGCTAATGAAGTATTAAAAGATAATTAAATATATTTAATATATATATTTCTATATTTAATAAATTTTTTAATGCATTTTCTAAGGTACTTACTATTGATAGTAGAATTTCACACTATCAGATTTTAAATTATATTTTTTTACATAGTGTACTTTAAATTTTTTTTTTTCTAACTTGTTTATATTATTAAGTATAAGAAATTTAAATATTTAATATTATAAAAATGTAGAAAACAAATAATTTAAAGTTCTCTATATAAAAAAAAATACAATTCTATACAATTATATTTAATTCTTTAAACTTCTCCATTTAACACTTTCAATGCCTCATTGTCCGAGCATCGCTTAGTGGCAAAACTTTGCTATTTTTTTTCCTAAACGACTTTAATTGCTCAGAGTTATTATTTTGATTATTTTTTCATATTTTTCTTTATCTCATTTTCAACGCCGTGAATTCAATACGATAAAAAATGCTCGCCTGACCTTGAGGCGCATCCAACGATGCTATTTTTTCTCATTTTTTGTTTGCGGTTTAAGCTTTATCTTTTCTTTTTTTTCATTCTAACTATGGTGCTGTATCGCTATTCTCTTGAATATATATTTTTTTGTCTATCAATGACTACTCATCTGTGTTCTGTCTTGGCTTGAATCATGTTTTTTGTGTTGTTTAATACTCATCTTTTTTAAATTGCTGATATTCGTGGCTGCCTTTTGAGTTAGCATTTACTTTTTTGGTTTTTATTTTTTTGTGTATCTTTTGGTGTAATCATGAGAAGCACCTTGCAGCGATTTTAATTATTGATTTTGTGGCGCAGTCGGTTTTTGTGGTTCGTTCCAATCATTATTATTTGACTTTCATATAGCTCATGCATAGTTATTGTGGATGCCGACTGCCAAAGGGGGTTTCTGGGTACTGACAAAGTCATCTAGTGGCAGTGCCAGGGGGTGGGGCGAAGTGGGCCCTACCCACATGGGCAAATCTTTAACTAGCTGAGAGTCACCTGATTGTGTGCAATTATAAGAGGTCTGAGGGTACAGAAGACACTGATTGTTGGCGAAAAAGGGGATTCGTTAATTTTTAAAATTATTTTTCAGTTAAATAATGGTTTTAATGATGATAAATTATCAGGTAAATATGGCAATTGTTAAGGGTAATTTGTCAGAAGTGTGTTTACGAAGCTTTAAATATTTGTTTAAAGTACTGAAAGCTTTAAATAAATAGCTTAAAAACAAACTTTCTTTTATATAATATAATAATATTTAAAAACTGAATGTAAATCATGTACTAAAAATTAATCCAAATATACGTATCATCAAAAATGGGCTTGATTTTAAATACTTAAAAAAATTATCGTTAAAAAAATATATATTGAAATATTTTTTATAAAAATTTCTTAAAAATGACATACTTTAAATTCACATTTCTACAATTATTATTATTATTATTTTTTATTTCATCAAAAAGTAAAAGATAAATAGTTATGGTGCTCTACAAATATTTTTAAAATTTTACTTGAAAACTCTTTATAAAAATTCCCTTATATTAATTTCCTTATGGTCCCCTTTAGCCAGTGCTCACTGTGCTTGCATGTGCCTGGCATAACTGACCCACTCAGCGGTCTGAGCTTCGCAAGCATCACTCAAACGATTCAGCTGCTGCTGCTTTGCTTATTTGCATCGAGTCGAGTGGGCTTCGCTTCTTTATTATTACGTTTTTTATTCTTTTTTTTTCTATAATGATTTCTGTTCTGTATGGCTGTGAGTTGGAATTATAAGCAGCGGCGAGAAAAATGCAAAAATAATTGTTATAAAAGTGTTTATAAGTCAAGGTCAGGCATGGCTCTTATTTTCTGATGTAACTTTTTGCACCCTCCCGCCCTGTGGTCTTTTTGTCCCACACTTGGCTTGGGGGCCAACCTAGATCCGTTTTTATTTATTTTTGTATTAAATGTGGTCCTGTATATATATACATTTGTTTGCGGTCACACTTGCACATATATATAGAAAAAAAGATTGCATTTTTATTCCAGTTCTGGCAGGCGCAAGTGGTTTTCGCCCTTGTAACTAAGCCATCTCGGGCTGCAAAATGCATTAAATGCAGCCTTGAACTATGATTTTCTTGGTATACAAACATATGGTAAATATAACGTACATTTCTACTTATATTTGTTTGCCGTTTTCTTGGCACAATTATACATTTTGGCAAATTTTCTATTCGTCTATTCGGTTGACACTTTTCTACTGATTGAAATCGTATATTTGATTTTGGTTTTTGGCTAAATTGGCTTTTGCGATTGCCTTGGCTAACCCCGATAATCTTGTCAATGTTTCAATGAATTATGGAGATAGAATCGGGGAAACATGAAATAAATAATAAATAAATTTGAATGGAAGAGATTTTAGGATTGGAAAATATATATACAAGAATTTATAGATCAAAATAAATGTAAATATTAAGATAGAAACTTCTTAGCTTTCTGGCCTTTTAAATCATCATTCTCATTAAACTAAATCTAAAAGGACATTCCCCCAAATTATGTATAATCTTTTCAAAAGAATCCATTTCAATTTGGCCCAAAAAAGGCCCAAAATGGGCAAATGGCAAATGGCCAGCAAGGGAGCCACAACAACCATTTTATGCCATTAAATATATACAATTTAATAGATTAATTGATTCTAAAATAACCCGAAAAATATATATTCTCCTGAAAGCCTTTTTAATAGCATTAAACAACACACAGAGGAAAGGGCGCCCCAAAAACAATCGTCGTCCCAGCCACTCCACTTTATCCCCACTCAGGCACACACACCAAAAATATCTTGATGGAGATGAAAATATTTTCCACTTGCGTGAGCTAAGGCTGAAAGCCAATTTGAGTATAATTTCCTTTAAGTAATTAAATTTGAATCAAAAATCTATGAGCAGACAAAATGTTGTTTGCCGTTGCCCCTGCCGGTTGTTGTTTTTGTTTCTCCTTCTGTTTATTCAACACTCCAAGTCGCCAGCAGCTCATTAATATTTCTTTGCATGGGAGACCAGCTCTTGGCGGGGTTTTTGCCTTGAAATGGGTCGTCTCTGGGTGTGTGTGTGTGTGTGTGTGTAATTAAGACAAAAGGTCACTGAAGAGCCCAAGCCCGACGATCTGGTATCGGGACGGTACTACACCTGGTGTGTCTATTCATAGGCCTATGTCTAAACAATACCCATTAGGCATATTAATCATCTTCAACAGGGGGGCCAAGCATGAGCATTAAATAAATAAAATTAGGTACACCACCGGTGGCGTATACGTGATATCAAGACGTTGTGTTTACTTTAAATTTTGGCAAACAAACAAAGTTGATAAGTGAATAAAGTTTGTATATACGACATAATCAAACCTTGATTTTTACCTAATAAAGATTTATTTTATTTTTAGGTAACTTCAAAATTATAATACGTTTTATTATATTCAATATTTAATGACCCCTAAGCCTTTTCTTCCACTCCATCAAATCCCGCCAAAAAGCACTGAATAATTTACATAAATTCACATAAATTCCCCAAACATATTCCCCTAAAAAAGTTCAAATAAATTTATATTCCAGCTATAAGAGAGGGGATATAAGCACTGAAAGTAGTGAATGTATTACATTGCCAAACATTTCGATCACGTACGCAGAATTTTAAGAACAAAAGTGCGCCAAGCTGAAGAAGAACAAAAAGAAAAGAGCTCAAAGATGCTGCGACACGAAGAGAAGGGTTCCGAATGCTCACACACCATTTAAATACAGCTCGAGTGCATAAAGTTTTGCACTTTTCTGTTCCAATGGACAGTGGATATGATTTTATTGTATTTAAAAAATATAGAAAATAAAAAATAAATTTTAAAAATATTAACAAATAAGTAAATAAGCCTATTCATATATAAATATATAATAATATCAGAAAAAAGACTTCCGCATTTGTTCAGACATCAAATCATGTATTGTATCATAAGATCATCATTAATAAGTTTAAGAACCTTTTGAAGTCAACGATTATTAATGAAGTATAATTAACAAATTTAATAACGAGTATTAAATTGATTCATTAAAATGTTTTTCATATATTTATATATTCTAAAAAGAAGAAAAAAAATATTAACTTAAGAATCTGTAGAAAATTAAGAAACTTAATTCGGAAAGGCAAACAAAAATTGCATTCATATTAGTAATTATTATATAAGTAAGCTTTTACTTAAAAAATTGATTGACTTATTGATTCTTCTAAAACTCATATATATTCTTAAAAACTTTATTTTAAAAATATATATAAAATCTTAGGAAATTTCAGAAATTTGTACTTAAAAAATCATAATTTTCTTGGGTTTAATAAAGAAAGAATTATTATTCTTAGTCTCTTGATTTCATTGATTTAATTATATATATGTTTTTTTTATATTTATGTTTTTTTCTATATATATTTTACTTTGAATATTTTTTGGTTTTAAATTCAATATATCCCAAACCACTGTTCAGTGCAACGTGCAACCAATCCGAGCTGAAGATGCTGGTGGCTCTTGTGCTGCATTATGGAAATGGTCGCGTCTTACGCGTGTATTCGCTGCCATTAAAAATGCTGGATGTGGCGGGGGGGCATGGATTGCGGAAAAGTGGGCTGGAAAAGTGGGTTGAAAAAGTAGAGCTGGCAATGGGGGAGAAACAAAAAAAGAAAGAAAGAAATGCTGGGTAAAGTAGGGGTAGAAATGGGTGAAGAACTGCAGACTGCAGTGGTTCTTCCTGCTCTCAGCCAAGCACGTGGTGTGAATGACAAATTACACACGGCCAACCAGCAGAACAACAAGAACAAGAACAAGAAGCGCAGAGTGGCGATAGCGGCAGTAACTTTTTTCCCATTTTTTTGTACTATTTTTTTATTGTTGTAAACGATTTATGCAACAAAAGGCTATAAAGGCAAACAATGGCCACAAGTGTAATGGCTGCTCGGGCCTCACACACATTCCGCCTGCACAAAAGGCCGAAATTGCAGCATTTAAATAGTTGACAATAAGCTTGCCAACGAGTTTTCCTTTTTTTTTTTTTTTTTGGCCAGCTTTGGCGAGGGCGGTGAGTAATTTTATTTTTTGCTGCCCGCCTGCTGTTTGCTGCTTGCTGCCTGCCTTTTTTTTCCTTGAGTTGACTTTTGCCGCGAAGTGGCTCACAAAGTGCTGGCCAACACAAATAAACACATGGCTGTAACCAGAAAAAGGTGAAGGCAACAACTCTGGCGAAGCGGCAAATTGACGTCTAAGAGGGCTGGTTCATGCGGCAGGTGTAATGAGTCCAAACATTGTTTGCCGCCAAGTTATGAACTGTCACATTAAATGTGAAAAATGTGGGAAAAATACCTGTTTGATTAAAAGGTGATTTGTAATTTTAATCTCATTTTTTAGACAACTTTTAATGGGAACTGTTATGGAAATTGAGCAAAAATACGAATTAATAACTATTTCTTAAATTTATTTATTTATTTATTTATTTAATGCTAATTATTAGTTATAAACTAATAGTTAACAAAGATTAATGAGCAATGGCTACCAAGGCCTTCCGCTCTATAGTGTATTAACAAAGATATGTGTGTGGAATATGTTATAATTAAATTTTATGTATGAGATTCGTTTTGTGTAGAAAGTATATGATTTATTTCTTAAATATATTTGAATATTTTATATAAGATTATTATAAATTTCAAAATATTCTAAAATAATATTTGTAATAAATAAGTGTAATAATAAGTGTCTAAACTTTCAAAATAAATCCCCTAAAAAATATTTTCAAAAGCTGTAGAGTAATATTTAATGGATTACAACAATTCGTATTTATTTTTCTTTTTCACAAAATTCAAATTCAAAAAAATATGGCAGAGGTCTTGTAAAAAAAATTAACATAACAAATTTTTTTGGTATACTTTTTCCCTTCAAATAAATTTATTTAAAATATAAAGAATCATTTTTATTATTCGTTAAAAAAAACAACTAAATATAAACCTCTGGAAAACAAAACAAAATATTTTTATTTACGCAGTAATTTAATATTCCATTAAATCTTTCGAATATTCCTCGGATTTCCAGCTAAAAATATTTTATACTATCATTTTATTATTAAAAAAAAATAATATATACAAAAACCAGTTTATATTTGATTTCCTATTCATTTTCACCTTTACCAACCCTTTAGAATATTTTTCAATTAGAAGTCCCGGGCAAATATACAAATCCCCTAGTAAATTTCGAATTTGTATGAAACAATGAAACCTGGAAAAAAAAAAACCAACATCAACAGATACAAAAACCCATGAAAACTCCAGCTGATGTTGCCCAACCCAAAACCACGCCTCCGGGCGCCGTCCGGCATGCATATTAAAATTAAAAATATTCCCAACCAAAAACACCAAAACTCCCACCATCGCACCCCCTCAAAAAAAATAACCAAATAAACTCCAGTGCAGTTTTCCATGGGTGTCATACGGAAGCCACCAAACTCGGAAAACCCCCCTTTGGTGGAGGAGAGGTCTTCTTCCCACAAAATATTGTGGGTTCGGAAAATTCAAGGGGGAAAAATGCGAGCATTGTGAGCTCCTTCCATGCATACTACATGCTATTTACTTTGGCTGCTTTTCTTTTGTATTTTTGTTTATTAAGTACATTCGGATATTCATATTTTAGCTCAGTGCTGAGTGCGGACTCCCTTGTCCGTAGTGTCCGTCTGTCCGTTCGTCCGTCCGTCCGTGTTGTCATCCGTGCCGCTTAGCAAACTCAACTCGGCAAGCGCCTCTCAGTTACTCCGAGCACGACTCCGTTGCCGCTCATTTCTCATTCAGCTTTAGGGGCACAATTACGCAAATTGCAATTATGTTGTATTCCTCGGTTTTCCCTAAAGTTTTCCCCGCCCAGTTTCCCGCCTTTTCCCTCCCTTTCCCTATTGCCTTTTACGTTGGAGTGTTTGCCCGATGAAGGGACAAGGCGTGGAATTTTCGAGACGGGGGAGCATCTGGCTTGATGACAGCGGCGTGACCACAGTGACAAAAATAAAACGAACAAAAACAAAAAATACATTTGGCAGTCACAGTGGTCTCTGGGGGGCGTCAACAGGACTTTAAATATTTAGTTTTGATTAGAAAGAAAATATTTTAATTAAAGAGGGACAGTGAGGGTAAATATTTACTTTAATTCAATTAAGATCTTACTTGTAAATAACAGAAAACACAAGGAAAAGCTTTCTAATTATTTACAAATTAATGTTTTATATGTTTAAAAATTAAATTAAATTATTAAGAAATTATAAATAATAAAGTATATTAATAATGTATAAATATATATTCATCTATTCTAGATTTAATTTAATTTTTTACTAAAATTTAGCCTTAACCAGATATTTAAACAAAATTATTAAAGGAAAATATCTAATAAAAATAAGTCAAAAAAACTGTTTAAAAATTGTTAATAACTAAAACAAATAAATTAAATATATTAAATTAAGTCTAAAGTAATATTTTAAATAAAAGCCCTTTAAAATAAATTAAAACACTAAATAAACCCCGCCCACTGTTCAACCCATATAGAAAAGCGACAAATGCAGGCACACGCAGACCCCTTTTAGGTTCACAAAGTCTAACTAGGGAAAACCAAACCAAAAAAAAAGCCCTCAAAAATGTTCATATAAAGGTTGACAAGTCTGAAAAGGGCAGAAGGGGACGGGCGAAAGGGTTTGGGAAAAAGGGGAACCACATGATCAGGGGCCGCAGAATTTTCGCCGTTCCCTGTGCAGTCGAGCACATTTTTCAAGTGCTAAACAAATGTTTTTCTTTTGTTTTCTTTCACTTGCTACTTTAACCCTTTTCTCTGTTTTCTTTCCGCTGTATTTTGTATTTTTTTTTTTTGCTACAAGGGATTTGGCTTTTTGTTTATTTGCAACTTGTTTCCATTTTTACGTTTCCATTTCATTTGTATTATTTTCTATTTTTTTTTTCGGGAAACCACTGTGCAATTCTCAAGCAAATTGAAAGTTTTGGATTTCATTGCGGTGACAGGCACGAAACGGCTCGGAATAATTATTAATTTACTCTTTACTTTGTATTTGTTTTGGTTATTTTTTCTATTTTTATTCAGCTTAACCCGCAATCAGCATCTGGGAATCAGATTTCTGAGACATGACAAATTCATTTCGCTTATCAATCGCATGTATAAATTATATATTTTATGCCCCGAGGTGAGGGCGGCGTGCAATACATCAGACATAACTACGGCGGCAAACCCGAGCGTCCCATTCAATTACCATCAAAAATGTTCATTAACTCGCACACATCCAAGCACACACATACACACTCGCACACACACACAGCCATCCATCTGAGGACCATAAATTTCCCTCGACTGCAGCCATTAGTCAATAATATCCTTCCTCTGCTCTTGGTACCGAGACAATGAAGAGGGAAACAGGATAAAAAAAAAATTGATCAATTTTTTGTTGTGTCTGGGTAAGTGTGTGTGGAGATAATGGTGGTGTGGTGTGTGTACTGACTGCCGGCGGTGCGGTTTATTTTCCTTTAAATAAACGAAGGCCATTTTTGACCGGGTTTTTTGGCCGCGGGATTTACCATTCGCTTTGAAGTCCAATAATGAGGTTTCGGGCCGAGCCGGCAGCCAAATCCCTTTTTGAGAATTCCATTTCCGAAATCAACTTATGGCCATAAACAAGTCAAAAAGCCCACAAAAGCTGCCACACCGAATGGGCACTCGGCAGAGAAAAAAGAAGGGTAATCAGGTACAAAACCCATAGCTAGTGCAGGTGAAAATAATCAAGTGCATTTGAAACAATAAGGTTATATGTAAATTTTAGTAGGGAATTTTATAAGAATAAAGTTTATAAATTAATTTAATTTTATTGCATTTTTATTATATATTTATTTAATTACTAAAAGGGATACTGAAAACCTGTGGAATACGTATTTTGAAAATTTTTTGTAAATACTTATTATTTTAATATTTATTTATTTAAATAATTCGTGTGCTCTCTTCATGATTATCATTCCCCAAAATTTTAATAAATATTTTCTAGCAGCTTAATCTTTTTTTCAGTGCTCCACACCACACATACTACTACTACTTGGAAGCAGCAAAGAGCCTTTGAGATGAAGCCGTTGGTTGCAACTCGCGGCCGTTGCGCCTAAGCGCAAGATAAACTCTGCGTCTTGAAGCGAAACGAAACGAACAGCGGCCTAGAGACTGGGCGGCAAAAAACTTCAAAATCTTCAGCCTGCAACCGCACACAAGGCACAACCCATTTTCCCGGCCCCTCCATGAGAAGGACCTCCGTTTTTACCGCCCCTTCCGAGTCCTTTGCTCCCGCCATTTTGCACTTCAACTTGCCGGGGAATTGTTCTCCCTTTTCGGGCCGCGCAGTGCATATATGTATGTATATATGCATGGATCCTAGGATGTAGGTTGGATGTAGAGGATATTTTTTTCACTTCTGGGGCATTTTTGCATGTTTGTCTCGCAAATTATGCGCTGCACACAAACAAAAGAAGGAAACGGCGTCGCAGAACCAGCTACGTACGGTTATTTTTTCGCTGCCTCTGATGATGGGCCGGAATCCAGGCAGTGGTCGCGGCTAAAAAAAGGACAGTGAAGGCCCAGGATAAAGAGATATCTTCGTGATGGATAGGACTAAGCTGCCTTCGAAAATAAAACCTCAAACTAAAATATAAATTTTGGGGAAATTAAAAAAAAACAAAAGATTACAAATAAAAAACTTTCGAAAATGTTTAATATAACAAAATGAGGTTTTAAAATCAGTCTACATTTATTAGAAAATCGGCAATTGTTAATAGATATCATAAATAATATAATAAAAATGCTATGAGGCAATTTGTTTTTTATAAAACATCGTTTAGCTCTTTCCTGCTAAAAAAATAAGAAGTAACCTTAAATCCTTTTACTTTTAAGGCACTTTTTTCTTCAAATCTTGATCATTCCAATAAATTTCCCTTACCTTAAGCTAACATAACATTTAACAAAATCGTACAAGCCCATTATAATTTCCCCTTTTCACGCTATCATCACCGATACGATTTTGTGGCTGGCCAACGCTGCGTATGAGTGTTATTCGCGCAGGCCTCATTTTTTCGCACGCCACGCCTGTGTGTGCTTTGGCGTGTGCTGCTGCTCTTCCTGCTCATTGCATATCCAACTTTATTTTTCGCTTCCAGCCGGAAATAATAATTGCAACATGGCGCTGCATCCCCCAGTGGTGCCGCCTGCAACGGCGAGCATTAGCGAATTTCTACTTGTGGCACTGTGGTGGCAGCGCCAGAAAATAGTGTCACTTGTGTCACACAAGGCAGTGTGTGTGCATGTCTGTCCCCCAAGTCCCTTGTCCCAGTCCTTGTTGCCTTCCTTTTGCCATTTCGGTGGAATTTTTGCTCATTTCTCCAGCAGCGAACATGGACAAAGGCTGTCGCTATTTGCTCTTTTTTTTTGTGGGCTTTGTTTTTGGGAAGATTTTTAATATGTCCATATGGATGAAAACTATTAAGGGTTTATATATTTTTCTAAAGCTCTTAAAGAGTTTCCTGATTTAAGCAAGAACTAAGCATATAATTTATGTAATTACTTAAAGAATTTTCCATAAAAAATAACTTCCTTACTGCGTCGAAATTTTCTCTTCTCAAACTACAGCCAAAATAGTTTGCTGCGCACTTGTCCGTCAATGTCCCGTATCAGGACTATATATAGTTCGACGAAAAGGGAGAAAAACGAACAGCCTAAAACACCTCCACAATTTCCCCCACTCAGTGCGAAAACGTTACAAACGAGCTCACGAAAGTAAAGATTGACAGGGTAATACGAGCGAACTCCGTCGACAGGGAGTCGTCGGAGCACACACCCGTCTGTATGTATGCTTATATAGCCGGATATATATAAACGTTAGGTACAAACATACATATCTGTATATGTCTGGCATATAAACAGTGCTCAGCTGTCAGACAAACAGACGTAACGTGCAAAAAAGGAACAAAAACAAAAAAAAAATAACAAAAAACACTGCGCAAACAATAGAAAAATTGCGAATGACGCGACGCGTTCTGAGTTCATAGAATAAAGTCGGCAACAACAACAAAAATAACAACAGCAGCAGTAGTAGTCCCATCAGATCTGACAGTTCTGGCTATATAAACCACTGCCCTCCCTCTGTCACAGGCCATCTTTTAGACAACCAGCCAGCCATACATCCATCCATTAGTTCTTCCGTTTCGGGCATGTTTTTCATACACTTAAACTATATCCATTCATTTTGATGCGACGACTTCTACGACTGCTTCCATCACAGCCAGAAGACGTCACTAGCTGGATATGCACTTGAGGAAAAGTATATTAAAAACTAATCTTAAATAATAAGAAAAAGTATATATTAATTATATTTTAGCTCTGAAAAAAGGAAACAATTTAAAGTAAATTAACTCTGATTTTATTTGTTATATTTTTTTTAATTTCTTAACGTTTAATAATTCTTATTTTTTGGTGTCAAAATAAAAAAATGCCTTTCGAATTTTAGTACATTAAGAAATTATTTCTGGAAAATGCAATTATTAATCAATAAATTAATAGAAAATAAAAAGAAAAGAAAACCATTTACATTCCTTAAAAATATTCAAATATTTTAAATTGTGTTTTACAATTTCCTGGTTTTTTTATAATAAATATTTTCTATATATTTTATTGTACCATTCAAAGTTCATTCGAATTAATTCCAGTGTAACTATAGCGCGGTTTCGCGAAGTAAATTCTGTTAAAGTCATAGTCTGAGTCCTTCTCGGTCTGGCTTTTTTGTGTTTATGTTCCTTTGTCGTTGTTTATCAAGTTGAGCACAGATTTACCAAAGCAGAAAGTTCTTAACTGGTCTGGAAATTTATATAAAATAAACCAAGTACATTTTTATGTAATAGTTATACTTGTAATTATTTGTGGTATTTTTAAATGATTTTAAAAATATTTTAATGAGACAAGAATTTAATTATAATTATACAAAAAATTACAATTCAAATTCGTCTCCATTTTCACTAGAAAATTATAAATAGAATTATATAAAATACTGCCTATACATTAACCACAATTACTGGTTTTATTATTCAAATAAGCCCACCTCATTAACCCTTTGCTGATTCCACTTAATGATTAAGCTAAGCTGGCTAATTAATATTATTCACGCCATTGTTTAAGGGTTATTTTTTTCTTCAACCTAAGATTATATATATTTCAGATGTTCAACGACTGAAGCGATGTTAAGGCATGCGAACAATTTTCAAACTCCAATTCTAAGCCGGAATTCCAAGCCCACAGGCACAAAGGAAACCTGCAAACGAGGACCAAGCCAGCCAGGATGCCGAGGAGGCATTTGACCAGGCCAGCCCCTTGCATGTTCACAGCTCAAAGGCGGCCAAGTGCCACGACTCTGGCTTTGGACCTCAAAAAAGGAAACTCAAAACTCAAAGCTCACTTCCAGGACGAAATCCAATTGACAGACAAACATGCAAGCAGGCCATCGATAAATGGGGAAAACCCACTGAAAAACGCTTTGGACTTGGACCAAGAACGAAAAGCTCAACTTTAGCTTATTTTTTCTGAATCGTATACACTGGGAAAATGAAGTCCTTTCTAAAACATGATGGATTTTCTTTGGTAGATTATTGTTTTTTAGATTTTGATTTAGGTTATTTTCATTTATGGTTATTTTTTTAAAATATTTTCTTAGTTTCAGAAAGGCAAAAACTTTATTTACTTCTTCCAATGAATATTCTTTTATATTTAGAATTAAATTTAAATTTGTAGGAGCTTCTTTTAAGAATTTTATTTACAGAAAAAAAAGAATTTCTTGCTAATTAAATTTAAATTTGTAGGAGCTTCCTTTAAGAATTTTATTTACAGAAAAAAAAGAATTTCTTGCTAACTTTCAATTTATTTTTAAAACTATCTCGCTTTCTCCAAGTGCATAAACGAAGTGCAATGCTGGGAGTAATGGTGGTGAGGTAAGAAATGCAGCTTGAATATGAAAAATCAGACCTCAAATCAAGGGAAAATTTCTCACATCCCTTAATCCATTAAATTTCCTGAACAAAAATTTATTGCTTTCCGCAAGACGATTTGCTTTCCGACTGCAACAAACCCGAAATTAGTCAAAGTAACCGAGAGGCAATCAGAGGAGCTCCCAATAGTTTTTCCTACTGACCAGGGCCAGGGCAGGGAATTTTCCAGATGAAAATTAAGCCTCGGCTATATAGCTTTGACCTAACCTCACATTCAAGTAATTGACATTCTGTTGCGCTATTCGACCCAGGACGTAGGACGAAGGATGGCGGTCGTTTGAGGATTGAGCACGACTGGAAGGAGGGTACCGAAAGGACCAAGGAGCAGGCGGTTCAATTGCAGCAGCTCCTTTTGCTTGTCTTGCCGGGGATTTATTGCAACCTCAGTTGTTTGCCATCTTCGTTCTTGGCCCTCGTCGCCAGCAAGCCAGCCAGCCAGTCAGCCAGGTTACTCTTTTCTCTCTCGTCTATATTTTTTTATGGGAGTACATCTAAGCTGTCATTTCGGAAAACGACGCCCATTGCAATAGCGGCGAGATTTGATCAGTTGTTTGCCTTTGCTTTATATATCTTTCACTGTTTTAAAATTGCACTCATGTGACTTTGGCTCAGTCACTTGACGCTCGTCTCCACTCGCCCATACAATGGGCACACAATGAGCTGGAAAGCTGTCAAAAGAGAAGACTTCTAAGCATCATTTGATACCCTTTTGATGGGGTACGCATGATATTTAATGAGGGTTGGTTTGGCTATAGATTGTTTTGAGAAAGAAAGGTGTCAAGTATCGAAAAAATATGTGAAATCCTTTTATACTTGCTAAAATTAATAATAAGTGATATATGCCTAAGAAATTTTAAATAAATCGAGTTTTTCGGTTGAACTGTCACAATAATCGAAAGAATAAAATCGATATCAAGAAAGTGTCGCCTTCAATCAATAAAGAAATGATCAAATAATAAGATTATTTTGATTAAAAAATGTAAAATCGATTTATACTTAATTCGAATAATAAACAGTTTAATATAAAATCAAAATTCTAGCATATAAAAATGTATCTTTAGAGTTTATTATTGGATTAAAATTATTGTTGATACAATAAAAAATCCGAATACTTTTTAGAAAAGTAAAGTATTTATATAATTCCAATAAAAATACTACACAATATTTAAGAGTTAAAAAATATTATTTTTCAAATAAAGATCCCCCTCCTTTGCCCACAGTGACTGCAGTCCTTCAGCAACAATTTTTTCGGCCAACAACTGGCTGGCTGGCTTCTGGCAAATTGTATCTGTATTTTTATGTGTTTTATCCTTCGTTTTTTTAGTTGGTCCTTGGTGGCTGCTCTATTCTAAAGCGACAACAGAATAAATTTTGCTTGAACAATTTTGTTTCATTTTATATTTGGTTTTTTTTTTTTTGGAGGTCTGGTAAATCCCCAATGCAGGCGACTCAAGCTATCCAAACATACGATGCACATTCATATTCATTCTCGTTCTCGGGGTGGAAACACATCCTTGGGGAATTACCACACAAAAGTGAGTTTATCGTTTAATTTCGAAATTTACACACACATTTCTTCAACTTTTCTTTCGATTTAAATGTTTTTATTTTGGCCATTAATTATGGATTTTATTTTTCAGAAAATCTTTTCAAGTGCCCGAAGCGTGTGAAGATTTATTTGCGCTTCTCGTGTTGCCAAAAATGTAGTTTTCATTTATTTAAAAGATTTTTGTGCACTTTTGTGACTTAAGCCGAGCCTGAAAATCCAGCTCTAATTGGCAGCTTTTCCTGCAGCCTGTCAAACACTATACTTGAAGATAATTTCAAGTCTGAAAACAACAAAATCCTGAGAGAAATAAGTTTTTCGCTCCGAGAATTTTTCCTTGGTCCTTTGATGTCAATATTTACATTATATTTCCTACCGTAGGTTAGTTTTTCATCTCCCACCGTGTTTATTTATCCAATTTGTTGGCTTTCCCTGGAATCGAATCGAAATGCTTCTCATTTGATTTAAGCATAATTCAATTATTTCCGTTTAATTCTCAACAAATACTTGAACGCATTCCATTTGCATATTTGCCTGGCTCAAGGAGGAAAAAGCAGGAAGACATTAAAAGAAAAGTTGAAAATCAGCCAAATCAAAAAGCCGGAAAGTTCCTTTTGCATTTATTCTAATCTTTTCAAGTCTTGTGAACTTTTTGGGGGGAAAATCGTGGAAATGGCAAGGCAAGACATAGAGAATATAAGCTTTTATTTTGAAATCATTATGATTGATTAACTTTAAGCTTATTCCGGGGGTATCTCATTCTTTCTGGCTTTTTAAAAATTCCATCAAATTCAAATTCACAAAATCCACAAAACTTTATACGATGCATTCCTCTATATCAAAGTCCAATCCTTTTTTTTTCAAATATTCAAGTTTTATTTACATTTTCAGTGAGAGCAAACAAAAGTTCTTTTCTATTTATATTTTTTTGTTAACTTTTCTATTTAAATTATCGCAAAAATGTGGCCTGGCGAAAAGAGAATGAAATGGAAGGGGGACTGTAACTGGGGAGATGGACGTGGAAAAAAATTCCTTTGACTTGTTACATTTTTCAACAATTTTGCCCCGTACTTTTCCCAGCTCTTTTATTGCTTTTTTGGTTTGTTTTGGTTTATTTTCAAATCTGTTTGCCAAAGCCAATTTTTGTTTGCACATTTCCAAATTTGCTTTCATGCCTTTGTACTTTTTTTTTTAACAGAATGAGGGTCCTTATAAACATATATATATATATATTTTTAATGGGGTTCATAGACTCTATGAATGTTGACCTTTTTTTTAATTTCAGTTGGAGGTTTGTCTATTTTTTTTTAATCTCATTTATTTGTTTTGTTTTGATTAAATTTCGCGAATCTCTTGGGCTATAAAAAATATTTTTAGAATTGAAATTGTGTCACTTGTCTTAATTGTTTTGATTTATTTAAAAAATCAACTTGTTTAAGCGGATTTATTAACTCTTTTGGATTGTTTACATTGATTATAGTAACTTTATTTAGCAAATTAAATAATAAATAATAATAAAAAGGGATTTACAAAATATTTTAAATATAATTTGTAAACATTTACAATTTTTTCATAGTTATTTTTTCACTTTTACTGATTTTTATGTATTTTATAACAATTTTCCATAAGTTTCCTATGCTTCAATGATTTAAAAATATATTTAATAAAATTTGTAAACCTTCTATTTATTTTTGAAATCATATTTCCCCCGTCAACTCTTCAAAAGCTTGTGAATATTTCATTTCCCCTCACATTTTTTTGACATTATTTATTTTTTAAATATTTATTATGTTCTAGGTGGGCAGCTGTGCTACACTTGATCCATTGTGAATCGTTTGAGCGGCAAAGAGAGCAACAACAATCCACTTTCCTGCCCTGCCTATGATTGTTTGTTTGGCTCTCTTTTTGTTGTTCAATTAAATATATTCCAGTGCAGGCAACCATCCTCCTTTCCCTCAGCTCCCCTCTCCGCTTTCGTTTCGTTTGTTATTATTAAAAAAGTTTTGTGAGTTTTTATTTGAATTTTCATGGGAGACGAGAAAAGCGCGAAAATAAAAACAGTATAAAGTGTATTCTCATACGAGGGCAGGCAAGAAAACTAGTGCAGATAACAACTGCAATAGCTGACCGATTGGGTAAATTTGGCAGTAATTATTGGCAAATCCAAAGCAAGAGAAAAAAATTAATAACGAAACTTTTGCAATTACCTGGTGAGGTCTAATCATACACCATGAGGTAATCCAATCGCCAAAAAACCAAACAAAAACCTATCTAAAGAACCACAGAAGCAGCAGCAGTAGCGACAGTAGCAGCAAATACAATTTTTGTGTGTGTTTTCATTTAATTGCTTAATTTAATTTGCATGAAATCCAGCAAGCAAACAAAAGCAAAACCTACCAAAGTTCTTTTGTTGAGGCGGCGGCGATGGGGCAGCGTCGTCGGTCGGTAGGTTGGCGGCAAATAGTAGCAAAAATATCAGAAAAAAAACACTCGCAAAAAATACGTTTCGCAAGTGCCTGACGCTTTATTGTTGTAAATTTTTAACACTCCACTGGCTACTACTTTTGCATGTCTCAAGAACACTGCCCAACTGAATGGCGATTTATTATTATATATTTTTTTGACTCTGTGCCTTATTGATTTACAATTTCTGTTGGGGCCACACTCCACTCACGTATGTATATTATTATTATTACTTTTCCTCTTTTATATTTATATATATGTATATATTCGAACGCACTTGTTTATGACTTGGTATGATTTTTCCAAATTTTTACGACTGACTTCTCGTTGGATTTTCCACGGGGCTTTTAGCACCTGAAGAACCTTAGTTTCCAGCTCAGCTTGATTTGAACTCCGTTAGACGACTGAGTCGCCCAGCGGCGGGGAATCGCTATTTTATACGTCCGTTCTCCGCCCGAAAGCTCGGCTTTCCGCTTCGGCTTTCTGGAGCTTCTGCGCAAACGCTGCCTCCGCTCTGGCAGTGACTCTGCTCGTGGAAAAAATATAAACACAAAGCAGCTGCTGGCCCCAAACTCAGCTGTTTTCGGTCAAAAGCCGGCAACAACAAGCCTTCACATGTGGCTTTATTACCAGGTTAAGACAGGCGGTTTTAGGGGTAACCATAAGGGGGGGTTGTGTTATGTCCAAAGCTTCGGCAATGCCGAATGCGCAATGACAACAATAACAAAATACCCACAGCCAGCCAGCCAGCCAGCATGTTGTTCTTGCCCACGAAAAACCAAATAAAGCAAGGTAAGCGCATAAAACACAAATAGCAGCAGCCAGCAGCCAATAATACGAGTATCTAGTCGCAGCTTTAACAGGTGGCAATGTCATGATTTCGCAGCACTGAGAGAAAAACGGTTTACTTTACTGGAAGGGGGTACTAAACTCTATAAAACTATGTCTAGGCTGTTCTATAAAGACCTAGAGTTTTGTAAGAACACTTTCAAATATTAAAATGAAATTGAATGTAATTTTTGAAAAAATATTAAAATTAAATTAAATTTTAAGGGTATCGTACCATAATTTTTGTCACATTTTCTAGAGGGTTACACTTTTTAAGGAAGTTTAAAAAGACTATTATTATTTTTTATTTTTTATTATTTTTGTAGTATCATATAAGTTATTGACAAGGAATTTTAAGTAGTCCTTATATGTTGTGGATTTTTATAAAAATAAATATAGTTATTTTAATTTTATTAAATAATTGTTAAAAAATATAATGGCTTCTTTTTAAATCACTAATAAGTTGTTAAAGATTATATATTAAACAACAACTTAATAAAATAAAATTAGATCAATACATAATTTATAAAATTTCTTCATATTATTTATGAATAAAATGTATAAATGAAATAAAAAAACAAATAAAGTTTGATGTTCTTAAATTTCTAACATTTTTAAAAATACATATTTGAACATTATTATTACTCACCTTAAAGTTTTAATTTTTAACTAACTTTTAACCCTTCCCATAAGTTATATATTTTTTTCTCTGCAATTATTGGGACCTCGTATTTATTATTATTATTTTATCACTCAAATTTTGTGCATTTTCATCAGTCATTAAATTAATTTAATTGATTATTTTTGTTCACTTTATTGGCATCATTGTGCGTCGTCGTGTTTTGCAATTGTTTACTTTTTATCGGTTCATCTGCTGATTGCTAATTCGAAAACCAAATCAAAACAAAAAATAAAAAAAAATGTCCGTCACAAAAAACTTCGTCGCAAAAATTGGAAACTGGCCAAACTCGCTTTAATTAGAGAAGCTAAATAATATTATGTAGAAAGTATAAAGAACGACACATTTGGTACTTAGACATGCCAAAAGCTAAATATTAATGCGTAGTGGGTTCCTTGAACTTTCGTTAATATTTATTGATTTCAACCAAATCACGTGGATAACATCAGAGATTTCCAGTTTGATTAGACAATGTTGGGTTATTTAAAATTTATTATTGATTTTTTATATTCATCTTTATTAATATGGGATTTATATTCTTAACATTTCGATTTTGTTTACAAGACATTTTACTAATTTACACATTTTTTGTTAATTTTAATTTATAATAAAATTACTAATAAATTAATTTAATATAATTTTTTTAACTAACAAAATTAATTGTTTTATATTGTTAAGTGTTTAAAAAAGAATGTTCAATTTATAATTAGAAGCTTCAGCTTCCAAAAAGAGCTTCTAGATTTTTCAAATTATTTAAAATTTTTTTTGTTTTTGGAGTTTTTTGATGCTCAAAAAGTGGTCACTTTGTGAAAGCTGTAATTAACAGTTATCTTTTTTTCGCACTTTTCGTAGAAAGCGAGCATTTTGTAAATCGTTTTTGTCCTCTTGTGCTTGTACTTGCTGTAAAATTTACAAAATGGATCGCTACAATCGCGCCTGGAGAGGTAATTTCATAGAACCCCCATATAAACCCATATTTCTTATTTTAATAATTGTAATTTTTCCAGATCCCGGTTCTCCCCTGACGCCATTGACGCCCCTTAGCACCCAGGCGTTCACCTTTGAGACCTCCGAGGACAGCGTCACGCCCACTGGGCCTCGTGGCAGTAAGAACTGCACTAGAACCGGACTTTTTGGTATCCCAAAAGCCAATCATCATCTCCAGGTGCCAGGATGTCGACCAGCCACGTCCGCAAGAAGCTTATCAGGAAGTCGCCGTCAGCCGACGCGTTTTTCGCAAGCATTTATGCGCACGCGATCCGTTTTCTCGCCCTCAAGTCAGAGCACCCTCATGGAAGGCAGCACGCTGCCTCGGGAAAAGTCCATTCCGGTTGACCCAAAATCACGGACAATGCAGGAGAGCCGGGTGAAGCCACAAGTCCGGGTGAAGCAGGAGCCGAGCAAGGTGAAAAAAGAGGCGGAGGAATCGGTCCGGAGTCCCAACCATCAGCGCTTCAAGCAAGGCTCCCCGGTGGAGCACCCCTCGCTGAGCCCTCGCGTGCGATCTTTGCTAAGTCGCACGGGCAACGAGCATCTCACGGAGTTGTTCACCCGCCAGGAGATCGACATTGAGGTGCTCATCCATATGACTCTGGAGGATCTAGCCGCGCTGGGCGTTCGCGGCGCCCGAGAGATTAAGGTTGCCATGCAAATCATTCAGCTGGCCAAGAAATTCTTTTAATTTGTATGTGTCCTGTGAGTTCTGAAGCCTTTTTTAATGTTCTATGTCATGTGTATTTTAATATTTATGTGCGTTTATAATAAATGTTTAATGAGGAATGTCAAGGGAATTGTTTTATTTGTGGGAAAATGTAGAAATTAATAAACTTGCAATTAAAATTTTTAGTTTACTGGCGTTTGCGATTAGTTAATTGAAAAATTCATATAAGTTTAGTTTATTATTTTCACTTATAAATTATTTATTTATACTCTTAACTTTGTTTTAATTTTTAATTTAAAATGGAGGGCCAAAACGTCATGAACTACATATATTAGAGCTTCTTTTTTAAGAAATTTAGTCTACAAAAAATTATTTTATTCTAATAATATTCACAAATGCTTGTACATCTCGTTCATAAAATATAAAGCCCACCTAAAACTAAATGTTAATAATTTCAAATAAATACTGCAGCCCTAGATTTAACCGCCCTTGCGTGAAGGGAAATCGTTAATCGTTAATCGATGTTGAGAAAGAACAATCGATATATCGCATTTTGTAAACACATTGATGGTATCGATAGTTTTATTAACGATATACCATCTCTAGCAAACTACCAACACGTGTTTGAACCACAGAACCGCAGTTTTCGTAAAAAATCCACATTTAAACACAGAAAAACAATGGGCAAAGTGAAAGTAGAAGACGCCGATGCATCCGTGCAGGATGTGACCATCAAGGAGGAGGAGACCTACGACGACAAGATGCTCTTTGTGAATGCCATTGCCAAGCCCATGGCAGGTAAAAAACTGGCCAAGAAGTGCTACAAGCTGGTCAAGAAGGCGATGAAGCACAAGACCTTCCTGCGCAATGGACTGAAGGATGTCCAGACTCGCCTGCGCAAGGGAGAAACTGGGTAAGTTTTTTCAAAATTCTCGTCAAAAGTAAATAAAAACTAATGATTTCTTTGGCTCCCCCTAGCATTTGCATATTTGCTGGTGATGTGACACCCGTGGACATCATGTGCCACCTGCCGGCTGTGTGTGAGGAGAAGGGC
>VNJY01005534.1:0-80988 GCA_008042715.1 Drosophila bocki
TCAAAATCTACTTGTAGACTACATATGCAAGAAGAAAATTCCGATTCAGACTCGGAAAATTGAAATATATTTGTTTGTGGCTTTTTTTTTAAACAACATCTTTAAAAACAAAATACAAACTCATTCAATATTAAAAAAAAGAAATTAAAAATTAAAAAAAAAATTAAAAGTTAAAAAAAAAAATTTTAAATAAAAAATAAAAAATTAAATTAAATTAAAGATGTAAAGTTTAATTTCTTTTTATGTAAAGATTTGATAAAAATTTCAAACTTGGTAAATTTATCGTTACTTTTTATGAAATTCCATTTCTGCCGCTAGAACAGCCAAATCGGCCACTGTGCGAGGCCTTGCCTTCGGCTTTAACTGGATGCTGCTGCTGACGGAACCGCTAAAAATGGCTGAAAAAGGTTAAAAATCAAGGCTTAACTCACCTTCGATACTAAATGAAGGTTATGTAATGGCATTTGTATTATATTATTTACATTTTTGTAAAGTTAAATTAGTTAAAGTCATGACACGTTACAAATAACTAGTCTTTAAGCGACAAACTGCAGCCAGCAAAAAAGATACTGATTAAGTTTCTTTAAAAACATATCTAGTTTAAATATTTATACTTAGTTTTTGATATATATATTTTCTGTTACAGCTAAGTTCGCATCTCTAAGTGGCCCCTTTTGTCGTTTGTCTTTTATTCGTTTAGTTTTCCTTTTTGCGTGCAGAATTGTCGCGACATTTTTCTAGGTAAACCTCACGATCAATTGGCGACACGCTTCTTCTTGGCAGCTTCGGCTAACCTGCTGCTGCATCTGAGATGTGGCAGTGGCTGCTGCGTGAGTTGTGGTCCGGACTCGGGACTGGTCTTGGCCTGGCTCTGGGCCAGGTTTGCTCGTCTTGGGCTCACATCGCATCACAGCCGCAGAAGCAACAGCAGATAAAAGTGTTTATCATGTTTGCAATTATATGCTAAAATTGTAATTGCAAATGTTTGCCCAGGCCGTTGAGGGCTTTTCCATTTAGCGCAGATAGACACAGACGTTCAGCATTCAGCAGCTTGGCTTTGGCTTTGAAGTGTCTCGTTGTTTAAATGGATTGCTTAAACGGTTCTGCCGAAGATATTCCATTCTATTCCCCCCTCTGAGAACCGGATGCGCGAGAGTAAGAGTTAGTTTTTCCTCGCCTTTTCCCCTCAGGTGCTACAAGGAAGTTGTGGAGATTCGCAAGTTGCAAGTCAGGTGGGAAATCGGTGGATAATTGATTAAGCATCTTTGCTCTGACACGGAATTAACTTTCCACTGATTACAGGGTAGAAGGAATTCGCCTGAAGCATATGTTATTTCGATTAAATTTAAATACACAAATTAAATTAGTAGATTCATATTATTTTTCTAATTACATAAACTATAAATTGCCATCTTCTGGCTGTAGCATATATTTGCTTTTAAAAATAATTATAAAAAATCTCTTTTCTTATGTGTAAATAGGGGTTATATCTTATAGATGGATTGTTCAATGACAAAAATATTATAAAGTTTTCATAGAGTCTTCTCAGCTCAAAAATCTATGTTCCCCCGATCGATATATTTTGTTGCTTTCGCTTAGTAGAAAAACCTTTATTGAGCAGTAACTAAAACGACTTGACAACCTCTTTTTCAACTTTTTATTCTCTCGAGAAACTCCAAATTTATTCATGCCGTAGAGTCCTCGTGTCAGAAAGCTGGTTATGCGGCTGTAATTTCTCTTTTGTGGCGCTTTATGATCCAACTCAATTGCGCCCACCTGAATGCGAGTATCATGCATCATGCAAACATCGCTGGGCCATAAATTTCTTAGCCACTGACCTCGACCGTTGGCTTCAACACTCCATCAGAGCATCAGAGAGCCAGGCACTTAATGCCCACCCAAAAATAGCCATGATGATGGAGCCCGGGTTTGGGCCGAAGAAGACAACGACACCACATCAAGTGCCGGGGCAGGCGGCATTATGGCGCATCCAAAGTGCAGCTAATTTAAGGAAACGCTCACTCAACGCGACACCGAAACGCATCCGCCGTTGATGCTGGGATGCCACCAGAAGCACGGGGGATTTCCAGCTCCTCGGTCCCCAGTCCCCGTCCCGATCTCCCTCTCTCTCTGTCTTTCCTGGCCAAAAGCCTACACCAATATGGAGGCGTTCGCTGCACGGGCGCGTGACGTTCGGTGTCCACTTTTGGTTGTCAAGCAAATTACATATATGATTTTTATGTGACAAATGAGCTTAAGATGTTGTCGCTGAAGGGGCAGTTCGGTTCCAGTGTGACTTGGCTTGGTATGCCTGGCTTTGCGTGGCTTTTCCTAGCTTTTCTTGTAGCTTTTAGAGCTGATAGCGTGAGTACTAGAAAATGTAGCTTTAAAATTAAATGAAACTAATATCATATTGAATGTTTTCAGTACTTAAAGTGCACTTACCCAGAGATTTTAACCAAGTTCCCTAGTGCACCTGTCTCTGAAAAACAATTTCAGTTGTAACCTGACATTCCAGGTACATTTTCTGATAGGTTTTCCTAAAGCTTGCATGCTTCTGCCATCTCTAAGCGGCTTCTTACTTTCCGGAACTGACTTTTACCACTTTGTCTGTTAAGCCACTCACGCACAGCGACACAGTGACACATATCGAAGATGTTTTGTGTGTTTTCCAGTTTTGTTTTATGATGGGTTTGGGTCCATCGATTTGCATATTAATGCTGGACATGTTTAGGAACGCCCGCGCTTCTTGTTTCTGCCTTTTTTGACAGTGGGTTCGACGGGATCCGATCCGCTGGGAGGGAGAAAAGTGAGAGTAAAGGTCTTGGCCCGGGGTCATCAGCTGCAGTTTGATTTATGTCCCCACTGGTTTCTCAGCGGATTGTTTACGATGTGTTAACTTCGGGCCGAAAAGGTGTTTGGCCATTCGACTGGAAATTCCATCAAACGGTTTTCACTGCATTAAAATCGCTCGCCGGGCTGCGTGAGTGTATTTAAAGCATTCCGAAGACAAGACCAGACATTGTCATAAGACCCACAACGAAAACTGTTCGAAACTGTAACGAGTGAGCGCAAAAATGTTGATGCAATCGTTAAGTTTGGCAAATATGGTTAGACCTCTGATTTGCGGATTCTTGGTCCGAGTTGTGAGCTGGGTGCTATGCGATGTAGTTGTGTTTCCGAACAAGATATCCAATAGCTGAACTCCAGCTGAGACTGTTTCGGCTAGGAATGGTCAGAATTTTGTTGGCTTAATTAGAACACTGTTTTTGTTGGCCTCACTAAAACGGGGGTCATTTTGGATAGCTTTCTTCGTCTTGCTTTGAGTTCACATCAATTTAAGATCATTGCATTCGCAAAAAAAAAAAATTGTTAAATTAAAGAGTCCTCCAATAATGATTTTCCGAAAATTCCCTCAAATTTTGAGTAATTTACAATATACTCTACTTCTTAATAGAGTCGTTTAATTTAATGTATCATTCATTGCAATAATCTTTACAATTATAATACGATTTTTTGGCCAGTGCAAGGACTTTTTTAATTTGGCGACTCACGCATTGTTGACCTCAGTGACTCGAGGCATAAATCTCCAGAGATATGGCTTATTTCTGAGCTGCCATCAAACGAAAAATTCTAACATGCCTAGCATGTTCAATGTCAGCTCATTACTCGTACCTGCACTTGTTAGCTGTTTGCTTATAGCCACCTTGGCTCTGGGCCTTCAGCTCTTAGCTCTCAGCTCTCGGCTTTGGGCCATAAAGGCGCGGTGACTATATCAAACGAGCTGGCAGTTATGCAGAAATTCCATAAGCGACATCACATTCTCTCATAACCCAGCATCCCCAGTGCTCGCTCCTCCAACGGAGGACCTCGGGCACCAACTCCAGATGGATCTCTTCTCCTTAGCGCCTATTAGCTTAGCCAATACTTCAAAGTGCAGACTGTGGCCGCTGCCTGCGCCTGCGCCTCTGCCCGGTTGGTTGGGCCAACTTGGCTGGACCATAAATCACTGGGACGACGATGCGACTAATTAAAAAATCGACACGCTTAACTGGCAAAAGACAAAATTAACATTTGCCCAGACAACGGGAGAGCTGAGCTGGGAACGCTGAGAAGGATCCGAACCGGGTCTTCATCCGGGCGACTGATAGGCTTTGTCTCGTCTCCTCCGGCCAGTGTTTGTCTTTCATTTGTTTATAGGACTTACAAGACGTGGCATTGGCTCTTTGTCATTGCCGGCTTTGCCAGTTAAAATTAACGACAATAATGTCAACAAGTTGTTGGTCTTTTACTCGGTTTTCGTTTCTTTTATGTTCCTGAATACAGTTGAACTTGTATACTTTTATACCCCAGAACTTAACCGTATAAACGTTAAGCAATTTAAATTAATGTACAAAAGATTTTTGTAGAATATTCTTAGTGAAGATAAGCTGAATTATTGCTGTGACTAAGAAACAGTGTGACCTGTTGCTCAATATTCAATTGAATTTTTAAAATCATTTTTTTTTAAATTTATTTTAACAAAGTTCTATATGTCACAAGTAGCAGAGTGTTCATGCATTATTCTAAATTGTTTTAGGTTATTGAAGTTCAACTGTATTGCAATCAAGGTGAATATCGCATCACCTCTCGCCGACAACCGGAAAGAGCGTCTCACCAAAGTCAACTGCAATTTAAGCGCCTGGGAGCGCTTGGCCATTCTGAGATTCTCTGGCTCTGCACACCCGCAACCTCCCTGATGGCACTAAGTCGATAATGCATAAAAATAAGGAGTACGCTTCATTGGACTCTAATTGTTAAACGCAAAGAAAGAGGGACAACAACGTCTCGGAGCTGGGACAGCACTCGAGGTGAAGATGACAACGACAGTTGCCGTTGCCTGTGAGAAGGAACACTGCTCCGCGGCATTGGCAAGTGCATCGATGGGGATCGGAGCTGGGAGAGAACCGGAGAAACCATTGCCCAATGGTCTCGACCCGGCAACAGCATTGCGTGTAATTAAAACGCAAACTTTGTGAGGAGAGCGACACGTTCAGAATAGTGAAAACAGTTCAAGAAATACATAAAATATTCCAAATATAAATCGAGATTGGTTTTTAATTGCGACTTGAAAAATAAGGATAAGATAAAGGAAACTAAATTAATGTTTATAAGCTTATATTACTATTTCTTATAATTTTAAGCATATCTTTTGGCCATTAAAGTTGTTGCTTTAGAGGAAGTGGATTAATAATGTCCTAAAATAAGAAAACGTACCACACTGCTTTCTGAGCACTTGGAGGAGCTCTTCCCACCTCAAAAGTGTGTGAAAGACTTAGCCAACGAAGATTTCTTTAAAGATTTGTAAACGTTGTACTTTCGAAAAGCGACGCAGAAGTTAACCAGAAGAAAATATCGACGAGAAGAAAAATTAAATAAAAAAAGCTTAAATGAGTCAAGGCACAAAAACAAAAACTCTACACATCTGCGTGAGAAGTTGCCGCCGCCAAGTGCAGGAAGACGACTCGCAGATGGAGAAGCTGGAGCTGGTGCTGGTGCTGGAGATGGAGAGCCATTGCCATCCGTCGCTCGTTGCATTTATTGATCGCCGCTTACCGATTATTGTTTAAACTGTTTTCAATGCGTTTACTTTGGGTAAATATTATTTTTTCAATTTATGAGCCTGAGCGCGTCTGGGCCTGAGAGATCCCCGGCTCCAGTCGCCGGCTTTGGCAGACAAATATCAATTGGAAATCCCAGGCCTCGAAATTGGAAATCTCGGAGATACAAACATGAGGCGCGCATCATCATTATAATGCCTTGTCCTCTTTTCCTCCGATTTTGACGCTCGGCATCCCGTTCCTCCGACTCCTTGTGGCTCGCTCTGTTTGATATGCACCGAAATATTTTAATGTTATTAACCGATTTTCATTTAATGACAATTGTTTCTGAATAATTGGCATTTTGCTGGCTGTAATGAGTCTGGGAAAGGAAAGGAATTGCAAAATTACTTGTATCTTTGAAGTGGGTGCGGAAAGGTTTAAAATGAAGGAGAAGTTGACATTAAAATTACAAATTACATGACTTTAGTTTATTTAGTTTCTAGGGGACATAAGAAATAATAAGAGATTCACAAACATTTAAGTATTTTTATTTGTATTTGTTCACGTCCACCTTTTACATTTGTTCTATAAATCTTTGAGCTAAATGTGTGTTTAAATTGAAATAGAGTATCAATTAAAGCACTATAAACTTAAGCTTCAACTTTATTTTGCATGTTCTTGGCAGGGAACAGGCGATGTGTATGTATGTTCATTAAATTAATAGTTACGTTACTCTTTTCTGTGATGTTTTCAGCTCACAGTAGGAGGCTGAGTTAAATTTCATTGTTCTCAGGCTGAATAAGGACTTTCAGTCGAACTTTTTTTTATGGGAAAAATAATGAAAGTAACATAATTTGGGTTTAAAAAAGAAAGACTGATAGTTACAATACTACATAGGTCAACATATATTTTCTACCATCATGAGTTAACTACATTTTTAAAATATATAGAAAGAATATCCATACATATTTTATATATTTCCAAGTAGTACCTTAAGACCATCTCTCCCCCTCCGTCACACCGGGAAGATAACCCGATTTATGTGCTACATTCGATGTAAAGAGCGCTGCCTCCTTGGGAAACATTTTTGGGATTGACGAATCCCGCTCGGTTTGTGGTCGGAATAGGCGCCATCTAACGCCATCCCATCGCTTGGTCGCCTCCAGCCGGGCGCCGCATGGTGCAAGTAGTGGCTTGGTGCTACGACTTTGGGCATGGGCCTGGGTTCGGACTCGGGTTTGGTGGAAAAGATCAAACGGGGTCCGGTGCAGAGCACGTGAGACTGCTGCACGATCATCGGGATGACGATGATGATGCGGGTTCCGTTTCTGCCGGCGAGCTGGTGGCTGTGGCGATCGCAGTTAGCGTTATGACGACGTTGGGAACAAGATATATGACGCCGGCATGACCATAAAACCGCTGATCTAATTAATAGGCTCGCATAGTTTTTTGCACCTGCATTTGGTGCGTGCAAATTTGTTCGATTTACTTTCGATTCTCCTCTCCCATGGCAGCCGCAACACAGTTGCCATTGCCAAACATGATCGAGAGCGGTACGTGTTTGTGTGATATAATCGCACTCCTTCCACCGGGCAAGGAGGCGTGTTTTTGCCATGTGAGTCCCCGTCTCTAACGCGATCTCTGCAGTCACCTCCCCGGCTTCCCGATCTCCGGCTGGGTGATTGATCGAAAATCATATTGAACTCAAGCAGCGCCGCTTTGATTGCCACTAATAAGCGTAATTGTGACTTAAACTGCAGTTAGTTTCTGGACATACATTATGAGTTTTTGGCTATAAAAATCAATCGAAAAATGGGAATTGAATAGACGTTAAGGATTCAATTAAAACGTATGCTTAGTGTCGATGTATGAGCATGAGCATACCCACCCAGAAGACAAAGAACCGGCCATAAGCGTGTGGATCCGAAAAATGTCCGTTAAACATATTAAATGCGGACATAGTTTCGCTAAATGCTCTAAAACGGTCGTGCAAACGGACGAATAGCGGACGAGTATCGCGAGTTCCCAGGATTATACCCGCTAATGATGTCGTAAAAGGTTCCGAAAATGATAGCATTTGCTGCCACAAATCTTATGCTGATTAACTTTATTATCGTTAATGAGTCTGAATCGTACGTTTTGTCCGCCTGATATCGGCAAAACTATCGTTTTCGATATCAAAAGCGAAGTTTTTGTCTGCTTGGCAAGGTTTAGTAGGTTAAAAACAATCCACACAGACTACAGCAGGTACAGTCTCATTCTGCTGAGAATGTGATATCACCCTTCATATAAGCCAATTCAATCATTTTTGCAACGCAGTATACATATATAATGTGGTATATTCTTAATCAGAATCAACAACCGAGTCGACCTAGCCATGTCCGTCGGTTCGCACGTCTGCCCTTTTCTACGCTGTTTTCCCAGTATATTCACCTTCTCTGACAGTTGAGAAGTTTTGTATTGTTTTAAATTTTCGATTTTGATTTTTTAAAATTCGGACGACTACATTATATAGCTACCATAGAAACGAAGTTTTCATTTTTTCTTGTTATTTTATTCTTTACACAGAAAATTCTTGATTTTAAAATATGAAGCAAGCTATTTTTAACTATTTTCATAGTATTTCTACTAGTTCAAACCTAAAACGTAACAATCGTATTGAGTATATGTGAACTTGGCATTTGCATCCAGATGTGCATTCGCTTTTTCTGACCACTCAATCCGAGTCCGCCGCTTGGCTGCCACCCACTTGGGAGTCCACTGACCATTTGCGGCACAACCCCGCTAATTGGACATTCACACTTGGCCACATTTTCGGGCGGCGTAAATGAGAGTCAGCCGCCAAGGCGGTGGAAATGTGGAAATGGTGCGCTCGAAAGGCCCCACGCCCAAAATAGGCAGCTTGTAAGCGCCAAGCTGAGAGCTGCATATGGTAAATGGTAAAATGGTAACAAAAGATCTCCACCAGTCGTCGTGGTGACGAGGATGTGGATGTGGTAACCGGAGCAGCGCCCGGTGAAAGAGGAGAGATCCCCAAAATAGGCATACCGATGTGTGCGCATGCGCGGAATTTATGGCGACATTTGAGTGATTCGAGCGACGTGCTGCTCCTGCTGCAGAAGCGTTTGGTGTAAAGTCCAATTAAATTGGAGGAAAATTGGAGCAGCTCCTCGCGGCTCGTCTCGTCCCTGGCCATGTAATTGCCTTTTCAACTCTGCCGATTATCCCAGATGCTGGCCGGAGTCCGGCCGAGGCATTCAATTCGTAAGTGGCTCGCGAAATTAGCGTAATTTTCTTGGGATCACCGCTGACGCCGACGCAGATGCCGACGTGGACTTGGACGTGAATACGGACGCGGACGCAGACGCAGATGCGGACAAGTGTCAAAGTGAAAGAGCAGACGATTGGGGTCAGCGGTCCCTTGTTGAGCATTGCACAGGTTGACCAGTGGAAATAATTTTCGAGAAATGCAAAGCAGTCGTATAAACCCGAACTCAAACTCTTACTCACACTGGAAATGCACACAAAAAAATTAAGGAAAATAAATGTTATATAAAAGCTTTATGAAAGATTATAAATATATACTTGAATCCTACAAATTAAAAATTTAATTATTTTTTTTAAGGTAAAAAACAACAAAACTATTTTAACTATTGCCGTTCTTTTATGTTTGCTTCAGCTTTATTTTTCTTATTTATTAACATATTTATTATATTTTTATTAATTTTAATTTATTAATTTAATTAAAGCTAACTCTGAAAAACTTATTAAATTAATTGGTTATGAATTTTTGGCTTAATAATAATCTTATTAAATTTTGATTTGTAAAAAAAATCATATAAAACAAGAAAGAAAGCTAAGATTCCCGAAGATCGATTCCCTGCAGAGTGCAATTGGATCATAAAAAATCGATTCATTCTGGTCAAATTACAAGAATATATAAAAGAAGTTTATAAAAGTTATAATTTACCATATACAAAAAAAAAAGGTTAAACGTATAAAAAACTATATTTTAGATTTAAAATATCTAATATAATAAATCTTATAAATTTAAATGTTGAAAAATAAGTAATATCGTGTTTCATTACATTTAATTATATTTATTATATTTACAGTTTGACAGTTACAGTTTTACACACGCAGCTTTACATTTTTCTCTCAGATTTTCATGAAATTAAAACCGAAACTCTGAAATAATAAAATAGGCCATATTCCAAAAATATGAAAATATGTTGAAAATCAGCAAAATTAAAATTTGTTCCTAAAAATTTGTCGAATTTCGTTATGGCAGTTATATGATGTAGTCTTCCGATCTGGCCCGTTCCGACATATATAGAAGACTATACGCAAAGTTTCATTCAGATAACTTTAAAACTAAGGGACTTGCGTAGAAACGGACAGACGGACATGGCTAAATCGACTCGGCTGTTGATGCTCATCAAGAAGATCTATACTTTATAGGATCCTTCAGTGCGTTGCAAACTTCTACCAAAATTTGAATACCCTGCAAGCGGATAAATATTCTTGAAATTTATTCGAATTGAACATATTTTTTTTAGTGTTATAGTCTTACTGCCTGGAGCAGCTCCCTTGGTCACACACTTTCTGATCTGCGGCGCGCGATAAGGTGGGACCTGCGCCCTCCCGCCCAGTTTCCGGGGCCTTGCTATCACTAAAATCAGTAGAGGGTTGTTGTAAAATGAACAAACATTGTAGTATATACTGCAACAAGAAAATACTTTGTTTTTTAAATACTTCTTTATGCTAGAATTAGCTTTAATTTAAGTATTGGTATATTTAAACATTAACAAAAGTTTAAGTTGAAGAAAATATATTTCACTTTAAAAAGTGGTTTAATCTTTTAATACAACTTATTAAAAAATATGTCACATAATATTGCATGAAAGTAATATAAAAATAGTAAAAAATTGACCACTTTTTTTGGAATATTTTATATGATCAAAGTTTGATGAACTTCATGTGCTGCTCCAATATTTAAAGTCGATGTTTAATTCTTTGGCATCACGTAAAGATGATTATTATTTTCAAAGGGTATCTTTTTAGTCTGTGCAATTGAAACCTATGTGATTTGTGCTTTCTGGAATGTTTATGGAACACACAAAACGATTATTCCATATTTACTTATTTTTACTCGCGTCTCGAGAGCAAACTCTGGCTGAGGCCCAGGCATATTATTTGTGCGATTAAATTGATCGCGAATGGACCAATCCAAAGGAACAGACGGGTGCCTCGGTGGAGGTAAAGGGACTCCTTTCTGGTTTTGGCGGGGGCTTCTGCGGCAGTCAACTTCACGCTTCGCTCAACCATCACCAAATAAATTTCATTGAGCATCGCCGCACAGTGGGGCAAGAGCGAGCGTTTATTTATAGTAGCCCAAAATAATAACACAAATTTCTATGATATTCGTATGTTTAAGGATTTCATAAGAGGATCAGACAGTTTATCTTTTATGGACAAGGATGTGTAGGGATCTTTGTAGGGATTGCCAAAAATCAGATATCGGATCCATGCCACTGTGGCCATTGTTCCCCACGCAGCTCCCTCGGTGTGATCCAAGGCGACGTGCCGCGTCTGCTGCTGCGGCTTCTGCTCCTTGCTTCGGACACATTCCAAGTACTTTACCTTTTGCCTTTACTCTTGGCCTTACCTTTGCGTTTAACTTTGCCTTTTTACCTTCACCTCGGCCAGGTTGGCTGGGCTTTTTGCTGTCGACTGAGATGCTGTTGATGCTGCTCGCTGCATGCCCCAGCGCATGCTTCATCTGTTGCATGTAGTTACCGCTTTCATGGCTAAGTGGTTGACTGGACATGGTCGTCTCTTTTTGCGGCCTCGTCGTCTTGGGTGCTGGTGCCGGTGCCGTCTGCATTCTCCGAGCCAGAGCCACAGCATCCCGATCCCGAATCCGATCCCGACCGACTGCGACTCATCTCCGCTCCTTGTGGCCCGCTGTCGTTCCCCTTGCTGTTGCGTGTCACGTACAAGCAATTCGCATGTTTCAAAAATGCTTCGGACATGGCTCTTTCTGGCGATGTGTAGTGTGTATCTGTATCTGTGTCTCTGGTTCATCTCGCCGTCATCGTTGCGGCTGGGAGCAGGAGGAGGGTAAGGAGTCGCGGGTGGTCACGGAGCAGGAGCCTAAGGAGCAGCATCAGCAGCAGCAGGAGGAGCTGGGCACATACTTGTGTGCGTACTTAAAAGTAAATGTTAATTCTTTTATTTATTTCCTTTGTCAGATTAAATGTTTTAAAGGTTATTCCTCGCCAAGATCGCACATATTTAATATTGGGGTCCGTTGTGAGGCATCCTAAAATATGGGCTTCTAGGTTTAGAGGTTTTATTTTCCGTATCTTTAAAACAAAATTTGTAGCATAGCGAATTTACTACATAAAGTATATTCGTGGCTTAATAGAGGGTTCGACTTAATAAATTATTAATTCCATTCAATCGTTAGAAGGTAACATGTATTCTTGTTATTTGAAAAAATACTATACTATACTCCAATGGCAAGATTTGCACTTGTTATTGCAAAAACCTAGCCAACTGGCCACTTTTATAATCTCTGATTCCAGCAAGTGCAGTTGGCAGGAACCACCTTGGCTGTTGTAGGGTTCTAAGGAGCTCCCTTGGGCACACACCCTATCCAGTTCGCACGCTGCTCTCATCTTTGGGCCTGACCAGCCGGTGTCCGAGGAGGCACATCAATCTGCTTGTGCCAACACCTCTCCCCGACCACAGTAACATCATCTAGCTCCAGCTCCAGCTTTAGTCGAAGACATGACCAACTTATCTCGGTGGCACTCCACCATCCCGATACCGAACCCCGTCCCGTTTGGCTGACGTGCAATGCCCTAAAAGGATGCTGCACTCCTATTGACTTGTTAATGTGATCACTTTAACTGACCCAAATATAGTCAAACGTTTCAATTTGTGCAGCATTTTTGGGCAATTGATAGCCGCGAGCAGAGCAAACGGCGAAAGAGATAAACCAGTAGCAAGGCAGTCCTAGTCGAAGACCCAGTCCCAGTTCCACCATTGCATTTCATCGTCACCAGGCAAGACTCTCCTACTATCCGCGTCTCAACTCGACGCGTAACGCGGTGTAAATCGCCTCGGGCCCTGGCTTTTCCCACTTCCCCACTTGCCAAACCTCACTCCTTGGCTTGCCCAGCTCGCCGTTTCAGACCCTCTTTTGGCCGGGTCCCAATGTTGTCTAAGATCGTCTGACGCCAGTTGACAGATTGCCCGCAGGCAAGATATTCGTGGCGATCGTATTTGGGCCTGAGTTTGGACTTGCTTGGTGTTGATGAGTCATAGATGGAGAGGATGTTGGTGGGGCGGCTCCATACGTAGGAATTCGCTTCCAGGAATCGCATTTAGGGAGATTTCTGTGGGAGGGAACCCCGATTGCTTGGGTTTTTATAAGGGTTTAATTATCGTAAACGTTTTTGTATTTTATGTTGAGCTTAGAATTTAATTTAATATAAAATCAGTATCAAGGAAGACGACACCTGACCATTAATGAAGCTATATGCGACCTGTGGCAGACCTCTCACGTTGCTTTCGATTTTGGTCAAATACTCGTGCCCTCCCGACCCAAAACAATTTGTATCTTAAGCATGACCGCAGAAATATTACCCTTGCGCTGACTTTAACTTATTACCCGTGCATGGCCACACGCTAAGCTAACAATCATTGATCACCATCCTTCGGCCGGGGCCTTCGACAATATTGAAACATTAAGCCAGTCGAGGGGCACCGAAAGCGAATGCAATAAAGCCAAAGGACGGCCCAGAGCACCCTGAGAGGGCCAAGAACAACATCATTGAAAACTTTGGTCGAAACGCATTTCATTAACCTGCTGCTTCTTCTTGCGGAGGGGGAGGAGGAGCACCTACGTCTGGGATTTGGGCGCTGGAATGGAATCTGCAGTGCAAGGATCCGGGCTGGGGAGGAAGTTATGAGGCGAACGTGAGCAACGCAGCATGGATCGTGGTTCGATCTTAATGCCATATTTGATTTTATGCACAAGGAAAAAGAGGATCTCTTTATATTGAATTATGTTCTGAATTAAATTCGTAATATGTATCCAGCTATCCCTGATTTTAGATCAAAATTTAATTTTTACTATTTCGTTTTTTCATGTATTTATCAACAGCTCTTTTTTCTCAGTGTCATTGTGTCCCCCCCACTCAAGTGCAATTTTTAGCAAGTTGCTGGAACCCGAACCGGGACCACTTCTAAGATCAGGAACAGTGCCTTGGCCCGGCCATGGCATATGGTGTATGGTATATGGCGTATGGTGTTCGCTCTTCAAAGGTCGTCACTGGAATCAGCCGGCGACGATCGGCGAGAAAGCCATAACTAAGTACAAACTCGGATCTCTCAGCATGAGCAGGTTCCAGTCGCAGTCGCCGTCGCAGTTGCAGGTCCCAGCCCAGTCGCAGTTATCCCTTTCCCAATTTCGCTGGGATTTCTCGTGCTCCCGCCTGTATCTCCTCCGGTGTGCTGCGTGTGCTCTATAGGTGGTCATTATCGCGGGGCTCTGTCCTCATGAGTTGGGTTCGTGGCGGGGAACTGGAGCTGGAGCTGGAGAAGTGGGAGGCGAAAGCAGGCGGGAGAGCTGCCGAGATCCCCATCAGCAGGCTCAGAGGCCGGCCAAGTTGAGTGGAGTGGGGCGATGCTGGCCAGTGCAACAAAGTTCGGCCGAGGTTTATCTTACGCATATTCAGATGCATGTCATAAAAATTGCAAGGGAATGGAATGCAAGAAGTTCACTTTATAACTAAGTAAAATAGGTTTTAAAGATTCTTAAATAGATTTTTTAAAATTATTAAATTAAACATTTAAAATGAAGTAATCGATAAAAGATTAATGTTTACAAGGCAATGTATAAATTTGAATCTTTTCAAAGGAATATTTTCAATGTAAATTTACTTTAAAGTTTAAATACAATTATGCATTGCAAAATGGTATTTTGAAAAATTTTATTGATGAACTCTATTAAGTTTAATTTCAATTTTCAATATCGGCACTTGTTTTTAAGTTCTTAACTGCATCTTTCTTGGCAGGGTATTTTTTTCAATATCCCATACCCTTTCCTTTAGTGTTTCGATTCGTATGAATCTCTGCTGGAGCTACAGTCAGCCGCAGTTCTAATTAATTTGCCGCTGCGTGCTTTGCCAATTTCAGATGACAATGACCAGGCGATCCAATCCTAAGCCTTCTTGCTTCCGTAGCCCCACTTTGTTAGGTCTCCTTGGCACACAACTCATCGCAGAGGCAACAACAATTACAGCATTACCAACGCGGTATTGACGGAGGTAGGAAACAGTTGGACAGGTACATTACCACAAAAACAACATACATTATTTTTAATAAATAGGAAACAAGAAGGGGTTAAAGGAGTTAATATTGTAACTTCTCTCTTACTTAAGAAGTTAAACTTGCAAGTCCAAAATGACTGGGATATATTCTGGTTTGCTATTATTTTCTACTTTTACAGTTCTATTGTTTTTATACATTAATTCAAGTAGATTTTTAAGTTAATTAACCATCGATATCTATGGTTTTTATTACATTTTAGACGCTTGCAGGGTACTATAATTTTAGTGAGAACTTTGCAACGCAGTGATCCTATATTTTTTTTTGATCAGCATCAACAGCCGAGTCGATATAGCCATGTGAAAAAATTTTAAACTGCGACTGTCAAACTGTAAATACAATAAGTAATAAAAAAATAAAAAGTAAATGTAAAACTTTTGTTTTGTGTGTATTTAAGCATTTAAAATTACATTTTGAAATCTAAAATAGTTATAACGATAACATATATTTTTTTTAATTTCACCGAAAACCAAATTATTATATACTGTGTATAAATATACAACTTTTATATATTTTCCTTTATTTTTTCTTTTCATTTCTTAATCCTGTCTTTATTATTATTTAAATTATTTTATTATAAAAAAGCTGGACTTAAAATTCCCAAGTGTATGGCTCAAAGAGGGAGTCTGGCCAGGAGTCCGAGGGAAAAAGTCAGAGTTAACTTCTGCTGATGCTGCGCCACTTTTCCAGACCGGGGCTTTACTTTATTTGATTTGTTTATGCAGATTAAAGCAAACGATCTTGATAATGACATTAACCGACAGAAGAAGCAGCAACGCAGCGGCAAACTGGAACTGGACTGGAGCTGGAATCGCATTTGGAGGGAGTAGGTCTCGACTGGAGACAGAAACAGAAACCTGGCCGGGGACTGCAACTGGGGCTGTGTTGTGGGGATCGCTAACTTGACAGCTTTTGAAGGCGGCTTCGTGAGGATCGCACCGCAATCGTCATGCGTCCCGCTTAACCCGCTTTGCTTAACCCTTTCCCCGCTCCCACTGCTGCTGACCTGGCGCTGTTTTTGGACAATGTGCTTAAAATTAATGCTCCTTTAGGCCGAAACGAGAAAAAACAGCGACTGAGATGTCCAGAACACAGAGGTCCGGTGAAACGCATCTCTGAACTCTCTTTATCTCCGTTCCCTGCTCCGTTTCGCGTGTAGCCTAATTAGTTCGGAAACAGATTAGTCCAGGCCAAGTAGAAGGAGTCAATGAGACAAGCGTCGCAGCTCATTAAGGGCCCAAAAAATTGTGCGACTTATCCGGTGAAAATAAGCCGAAATCGAGACTGTAAAATATGGCGTAAGCTAAATGTTAACCAGCTTTACCCCCTGCTATATAAAATCAAATCGCCCAATTTAAACACTTGACTTTATTGCTCACAAAATTGATGCCATAAAAATCTGCAGCTTTCAAAACAAAAAAAGAATATTTCGCGATGTTCACAAACCTCGTAATTATGCTCACTAAAAAAACTGCTAAAAAAGTTGGTTTATACCCTTTTTCAGGCTCGTTTGTTCCCCTCGGGTATTTCTATTGCCCCGAGCGATGACCGACGAGCTGCCGGCTGAATTAACATTTAGCAACTTTTTCTGATCGGCGCTTACATTTCCGGTGCAGGATTCAGGCAGCGATGGGTCCCTCATCTTTTCAGTTTCGCCTGCCAAAATCAAAAGATCAGCGACCGCTCATTGAGTGCTGGAAATGAGCTCCATAGCCATCATAATTATCGCCGATTTCTTTTTTGTTACCGCCCAGGATTTACTTTTAAGAAGGATGTCTTAAAGTTTAACTCAATTATGTGGAAGAGAACTTTTGGCTGCGTTGATACGGGCACATTAAGGAAATTTTCCTGCACTTTATCATGATCGTATGAATGTTACGTGGATTTTTGGTTGAACAAGGCAAAGTCATATCAATTACTCAGTAATGAATGCTCAGGTATTGGCTATTATCGCCTCCAAATGATGTATAATAAAGTACGATACTTCTGAAACAAATCTACTACAGGATACCCAATTGTAGGCCGCTTTTCACTGTCTTAAAATCCCTATCATATTGACCACAAAGCTTTCAACACACCGTCCTAATCCCTCCCTGAGTCACAACATAATTAGCGTTCCTTCAGCTCTGGCGGTGGCCCCTTTGAAATCCGCTAAAATAATTAAATAAATAAACTGTCATAATTAATTTCGGGGTCCAGCGTGAGCATCTTTCGTCGACGAAGACCAGAAAACCACCGATAAATGGTGACCCAAATACCTTAATAGCTCCAGTCGCTGGTTCCCCCAGACTCCTGACTTCGGCTTGGATTCGAATTCGGACTTGCAGGCAAGATAAAAGAGTCTACAAAAGTATCTTTAAAATAAGATAAAACTCGAATTGATGTCAAAGATGTTGCTCCGACTGAGTCACAATTTTACAACGAAATGGACATAAAGCAAGACAAAACAAAAATAATAATAATCCCAATAGGTAGCCCACAAGACACAAAGTATTTATCGCTTCCGGATTGGGGAGCTGTCGTTAAAAGATCTAAGACAATTTCATATGCATAAGCGACCGACCGTAAATGTGGCCCCATTGATTCCACGATCTTCCAGGCGGCTGCCCACGGTTGTCAACGGTTTCGGCGACTCGGACGCGTAGTTTATCTCCCCGATTTGATTGATATTCGTATCGATTGCGTTTTGCGTTTGACAAGTTTTGCAATTCGCCAAGTGTGCAACCTGTTGCAGTAGAAAAACTGACTCTTGAAAGTTTCGATTCGATTCGGTTCGCCACGGTTTCGATTCGTGTGCACTCGCAAAAATGTAAATAAGCTTTAGGGTAAGATGCAATCCATCATCAAAGATATATATATATATATATATAAAATATATATATATGTCCTGTGTAAAAAACTCGTGTGGGTTAATGCATCTTATTCGATTATATTCTCTTCAGATAAATTTATTCTTTTCGCTTAACCTTTTCTTCGAGTGCACCTTCGTTTTTTCGGCTGACTCGAATTAAATGCATTTATCAGCTTATATCTGTACGTAGTGTGTGTGCAAAATGCATTGGCCAAATGTCGATGTGAATGACGATGGAGCCGGGCTGACAATGCTGCTGCCTTTCGCCGCTCGAGCACCTGAGATGCAGGTAAATTCGAGGCTGGATGTGGTTACGGATTTGGTTTGCTTGAACCTGTCGGCGCATTTTCCTCGCCTGTATGACATATCGCGATAGATTTACATTGAATTTCAATAACCGGGGTAGGCAAACATTGCCAGATGAAGATGAAATGCCTGCATTTGATTCCCCAATGAGCTTTCACTTTTTGCAGTTTTTCCTTTTGGGTTTTTGTGCGGTAAATGCTCTGGCGAGAATCATTTAGTAAAGCCTGGCCATTTGTAGGTTGGCAATCTTTACCTAATCGACTGTCTAGACCTTTGACAGACCCTTCCAGCTATTAGCTCTGCACTCCCCCAAAAAATGCATCTCTAATTGCAGGTTCTTCGAACAACTTTCGGTTTCGCCTTAAATCCATTAAGCCTTGACAGGCCACCGAGGAGGAGACAAAGCGACAACCTACAAACTTTCACCTTTAAGCAAATATTTTCCATCGGTTTGCAATGTATTTCGAGTGTACATCAAACAAAACTGCAACAAATGTCATATTTAAGCACAAGCCCAGACCCAGGCCCTACGACCAACAGCCATCAACCTGTTGCGACTCTGCCTCGGGGGTACTAATTACCCCAAAGACCCAAAACCAAGACAAATTTGCAGCCACATATTTACATGGTGCTCAACAGGGGGGTTGGGCCGAAACCGAAACTGAGACTGGGACTGGAACCGAGACCGAGAGCAGACCAAACAGACCCACCTACCAACTAAGCTTCCCAAAATGCTGGCATGCCCCATTGCATTGTTGCAGATAATTTGTACCTAGGGACACGAAGGCGAAATTAAGTAGATGTGGCTTAGAGCAACGACGAGGATAATGCCCTGCTTATCTGTCTATAGGTTTCGCTTTCGATAGAATTCCCCAGTGATAGATTGTAATTTTGCCTTGAAGAAAACTGAAAATACTAACTTAAAAGTTCATGTGAATTTAAGTTAATCAATTCTTTGAAAATCATCATGAATGATCCATAATCTCTTACCAACTAGATATAGAAATCCATGGACTCCTTGCCAGAGCACTGAGACCGAAAAATACTAAACACTTCATGCACGATAAACAAAGACCTGGCCCCTGATGTTTGTCGTCAGGCCTTCAGTTCGGGCTATCATCGCTGGCTCATCAACAATAACAATATCGACGTGGCGGCCTGGCTAGATTAAGAGGAGCTCGAGATGGAGCTAGAGCTATAGCTGGGGGATGGGATGCCGGGGCTTGTTGTCGGAGATGGAAATGGAGTTGGGGCTTCATTAGCAACCACAACAACAGCAACAGCAAAGGCAACCACCAGTGCCAACGAGGAGTGAAACCTTTTTAAAGAGTGAAACCCAGGCGGGGAATGTGGCTGGTGACCTCCTCCGCTTTTGTGGAATGACCCGAGATTGTAACGCCCGCCCAGGCCAAACTATGTATGGCAAATCAAGCCGACAACCTACACCACAGATTACAGGCACTTGCCCAGGAGGAGTCGGATGGTAGGGTCCTCCCATGCCCGTGCCCATGCCCATGCTGGAGGCCCAGCCCCCAAATGCAATCTGCGGCGCATCTCTGGTTAGTTAAATTAGCCCGGCGGAGTGGGTAACTATCTCGCTCGCGACTATCTTTGGTAGTCATCTTTTAGTTACACATTTTGTTGATTTAATTTCCATGTTTCACTGGTCCACTGGTCCACCACTGGCATCCAACTGACCACAGCAGTTCCTTCGAGGGCAGAGAAAACCCCCGACGAAATGCCTCACTTTTTCCGTTCAATGTTGCGGCAAAGTGCATAATTGGTTTATTATTTTTATTTTATTTGCTCGACACGATAACTGCTGCAGCTTCCTGCCATATCGTTCGCATCGCTAAGCACCGACTTTTCCTCTTTCTCGACTTTTCCCCTCCATGCCAGTGCCCGGGGAGTTTTTTTCGGCCCTACCCCATTTTCCCCAGATGCCTCGTGGCACTTGATTTTCATGGCTGGTTTTTGTCATCTTTTGAAGTGTGTCCCGACTCTCCTCCTCAACTTCAACTGAAGCTCAGAAAACAAGAGTTTTTCTACACAGAAAAAAAACTTTGAAAGCGGTGGTTAAATATTTAAAATATTGAGATGTCAAAAACATATTAGTGGGAAATATGTTTGGGCTTATTCACAGCTAAAAACATGTTTGTTCTTCCTTTCTTTTCCACTATTCCTATTTTCTATAATTTTAATTACTATAGTGAATAAATCTATAAATGTTTTTTTTTCTCCTTCATTTACATTTTTTTCTGCTTACGTTTCTCTCTCTCTCTCGGCTTGATAAAATATTTGTGTCGTTTTGCACTGACTGAGTTTTCCTTTTTATCGTGCCAAGGTGTGCCATCAATTGTGTCTTCCTCTGGCTGGGCTGGATTTGCTTTTCCGGCTGGATCTCTTCAGTTTTTGCAGCTCTTTCGGTTTCTGCGGCTTGCAATAATCCCGACTTGGCTCGGATCCGTGGGCTGGCCAGCTTGGAAATGGCAAAGAAATGCAAAACACACGGCGATAACCCAGATACAAGTTGTCGCTGGATTTGAGCTTAAGATGGCTTTCCACTGATCCGGCAAAGCCACACACTAGCAACCTTGAAGTGGGAAACCGAAGCCAAACTATTTGTATTTCCAATGGGAAAAAAGTGAAATATGAAATTAGCTTTATATTTTTTTTTTTTTTTTTGATTTTAAAGAAGAAACTTGAATTATTTTAGTAGGCTTCAGCAGGCTTCTCATTTAAAATATACAACATATTTCCAACTCTACTGGTTGCCCGAATTCCCACATGCTAATTACAAGCCTGAAAACAATCAATTACAGGCGATTCAATATTTAATTCAATCGCCGGCTTATAAATCAAAAAACATGTGCAAGGTAGTCGGCTGAAATATGTATTTGTATTGACCATTCAGCGGGGCCATTGTTAGCAGATGGCGGCTCCTAAGCTGCCTGCTCAAACAATTGGCCAATTTATTGCATGATTAGATTTTCTGTACAGAAAAAAAATAACCAACAAGCGAAACTCGATGGAAAATCAATAAAACAAAAAGTTCTCGTGGCCCCAGAAACAGAATTGAGCAAGAAATCAAAACTTTTCAATAAAGCCCAAGACGCTTTGGCGATGGAGATGCAGATGGAGATGGGGATGGGAAGGCTACTACTAGTTAGCGTACACGAAGCTATATTTGTTTTATGGAGCCGCTGTCTGGCGAGGATTCCACTCCCCCGACACCAGCCCCCACCCCTGGGCAGAGACCACTGTTCGATGTGTTGATCTTGAGATTAACAGGCAGCAGTGCCAGCAGGCAACCGGCAACTGGCAACTGGCAGCAGTTAACCGACAGCCGCCGCTCAGGGAGATTCAAATGAGCACGACTTTAATCATGGGTGTAGCGCACACATATATATATCTTTTCATTTTGGAGTGGTCAGCCTATGGCTCCTCCTCCGCGTGTCGTTGGCGTTTTGTGAGAACAGCGCCAAACTGCTTATTAGACGCAATTAACAGCCGGCCCAGACGAGGAGGAGGGGGAGTAGGATCGGACCGGATCGGAAACCGAAGCCGGGTGTCAGAATCAAAACCACATAGGTGACGGCGTCTACAGAGGAATTGTTTCCATTCTTTTTTTCTTGTTAGGGATTTCGGTTCGTCATCTTTTGTCGGCATTTAGCATTAGTTGGGTGTTCACTTTTCCATTCCCTGATTTTGGGCAAACGCCGCCGTCGCTGATTAATAGGATTTGGATTTCCCTGCCCCAAACAACCATTTGAGTTCAACGTAAACACTCATGGTTGATTTATGCCAGTCTCTGAGGAGCGATTCTTCTGGGCAATTAAAGGCTTATGCGCGGATAATGCAATAATTTAGCAGTCTTCCGGTTTTTAATTGGAAATTATCGTCTCACAACTGGGTGGCCCGCTAGCACGGTGGCTTTAATGCTTTTGATTATATGTTAGGTTTAACTTGATAGCTTTTCGTGGGTGAGCTTGGTCGGGGGAAGGGGTTAGGGTATTACCATTGTCCTTGCAATATTTGATATTTTATAAAAAAATACACTGGCTTAAGGTGGAAAAAGACCATGAATAAGGTACGTCCCTTTTAACCAAATATGAATCAAGTCCATTAGTTTTCATTTTAATATTTGTTTAATAAAAAACATATGTAGATTTAATACTCCAGATTTTTAAATTAGAGTCTTTAAGCTCTGATCTTATTCCCTTTGAATTAGATGTATCTTCTTTAGTTATTCCGTGCTACATTGATTGGCTGAATATTTATATTTGGATGTAGTTTATTGTTCTTTAGTTTTCAATATTAAACTGAATATGTGTAGGCGGATCTGAGACCCTCCCAAAATCCCCGATATCCAAGTAGGCAGAAGGGAGAGCTCTTGGCTTCGCGGAGACCCAACCCGTTATGCCATCCACTGCTGTGGCATAATCTGGAAAAGTTGTCTGCACTTGTTGCAGGTTGCAAGTTGATGTTGTTGCTGTTGCTGCTGCAACTGCAACTACTGCCCCACTAAATGCAGTCGGTCGCACTCTGAAAAACTATTTCTACTTATATTTTATTGAAGCCGAAATGCTGCAAATGTCAACAAGTTGGACCGATGACTGTGACGATGCCGAGATGCCGATGAGTGCTGGCTGGGCACTGAGCTTAGCAAGTTGCACATTGAATGCTGTATATTGTATATATTGTATATTGAATGCCGCTTATTTCTATTTCGCGAAATCGATTGGCAACAATTTTTCCCCCTTTTTTCTCATTTACTGTTTTCCACCAGTTGCATTCGGAGTTTCGAGCTGTTCGGTGAGCCGGGGCCAGCAGCCAACACGTCTAAAGATTATTTTTAAGGTGCGCACTTTTGAGGTTGGTCCTCTCCTGGTTTCCCAAATGCAACGCCTGTTGGTTTACCGTTTTCGCTTTGCTTTGCAGATGCTGAGGAGATGCCGAGCGATGAGAGATGAGGTTGCATGCAACGGGCGGGCGGCGTCGAAGTCTTGCCGCTTTCTGAATGCTTTGAGTCATGACTGCCAACAATCGAATATTGAATCCGGCAGCAGTTGGAGCAGTGCCCACTTCGTACTGTGGGCTGAATGGATGTGGCGACTCTGAGTGCCATTTAAAATTTAAATAATATACTGCACCTACAGCTAAATGGTTTATTATTACATTTTTTTCTAAGACAAGAAGAATGATTATAATGTATACATTTTTAAAAATCTTTCAGATTAATGCAATGCAAAACTGCAGTGAGTGCACTTATAATTTCCAAGTACAAATTCACTGACATATTGTCAGGGCTTAGATTGATGATAAAAGTTCTTAAGGCTATGAAGAGAACAAATTTTATTATAAAAAACCTAATGTATGTCTTCATACAAGTAAAATCATATCTTTATTTTAAAATATTTTCAAAGTTCGCGCTAACCACGAGCTCTGCCCCACTGTATCCTGTCTGCGGCGCGTTCTTTGACAATTTTCAACGCCTTCGTTGTTTGGATCTCGGCCTGGATGAGATGGCAACTGTTGCTGCTGTTTGTGTTGCTGCTGCAGTGGATGCTGCTGCTTGTTGGATGACAGGGACGAGGGGGAATGGGGTTTTTCTCTCCGGTGCATTATGATTTGGACGGATTTTTTGGGTTTGTTTTGCCAGCGGCGGCTGCTACCCCGGCAGTTTGTTATTGTGGCTGATGATTTTATTATTTTCCCGAATGCATTTCCTATTGGGTAATATTTCGATTTGCATTCCAGTTGATGCGCACAGCCAGGCATCCCGCAATGAATTGCATTTTAATTAGATTCATCATGGTTTCTAGGTGGGGTCCCAGAACAAACCCTCGTACAGCTCACGGCTCACAGCTCAAAGCCTGACCTTTATGGCGGTGCCAAAACACAAAAAAAAAAATCAAAAATAAAAAGAGATATTCAGCATTCCATAAAGTCGAACAATTGTTTATTGTGCCCATTCCGCTTCGCTCCCTAGAAATCGCCGGCTGTTGTGTCAACAAGAGTCTAAAACAAAAATGCCTTCGGGCCGTTCATTAACACCTTTTTAAGCCGCAGTCAGTCCGAAAAATCCGAGTATTTTACAGTTTTTACAAATAGAAACTGTGATGCCATGTGAGCGCGGTTTCATTAATTGTGTTTGCTCACCTGGTGTCCAGGTAATGAGATGAGTAGGCGGCGACGGCGACTCACAGACTCGTTACAGGTTGCCCTTCCTCGTCCCTGACCCCCGCGTTGTGTCTCCTCTCCTCGCAGGTGGCTATTACGTGGGTGTTGTCCGGTAATTGGCCCGACAGGTTCTACTGGCATTTCCATAATTGTTAATTGTCTTTTGTAGTTGCTGGCAGTTCTATTATTAGCACTGATACTCCATTGTTCTATTATCGCGGGATTAGAAGGAGAGAACCTGTAATCTTACCTTTAATTTCGGGTTATGGGTGTTTGATATTTATTTCAATTTAATGTGTCCTAAATACACTATCATTTCACTTTATTTATGTTTACTTATGTGTTCCAGATTTCGCTTTTGGACCCAAAACGAAAGTTTTACTTAAATAAACAAGTTTGAAAACATTTAGCAATGACTGCAACCAAGCAAAACCCCAATTCACAGCCGTAACCTTATCAGCGACTCACAAAACTATAAGCGAAATTGTTTTAATTTCCAAATTTATGAATGGCAATCAATAATCAAATCAACCTGCCATCTGGCACCTCAATCACAGCCTGGCAAGGTTAGTCCATTGGAAAGCCTTTCGCCTGGCACTGCCAAAAAGCGCAGTCTGAAATCAACAAAAGGGCTAAAAGGCAAAGGGCCACCGGTAACGTGACAAAACAAAAGGCAACAGAAGGTAAAGTTTTGTTTGGCGTGCCGATTTGCAAGGATACTCGCCATAAACACATGCACAATAAACTGAGAAAAAGTAATAAATAATTCATACAAAAATAAAAGTAATAAACGCATAGGATTATTTTATAATTACAATATATTAAGTCTAGATGCCTTAATTAATATTTCAGTAACTGTAACTCTCTCAAACACTTTACCTGTAACTGTTTGGTAATATTTTATTTAACAGCATTTTATTATTATATACATCAATTGTATCAGTGTAGGCGCAGCCTTGCACGACATGGCAAGGAAATCGTATTGATATGGCAATGGTGCAGCCCATCGAAAATGTGGGCTGTGGGTGGGCCGGGCTTGGCTTGTTGGGCTGTACTGCCACTTTGTTAGGTGCCGACACTTCCGACTTGGAAATTCGTGCCATGACACGGATTCCCTGGACAGGCGGGACATAATGGTCGCACCTCGAGGCGAGTCAAGTTGGGTGGACTGCCCCGGAAACTGACTCGACTTCCCAGCCCGAAAGCGTGTCAAGCCTGGGTTCGAGTGGCCTGCCAACTGGAGCAGGTTAATGGAGATGGGGGTGGTGGAGGCAAGACGAAGTCAACCCTTAATCGATAATTTCAACTACTTCCAAGCTTAAACCAGAAGATTGTGTTAAATATGTTTAATAAAAGGAATTAATAAATCAATGCAATAGTAAATTAGATGGTTTTAACTACTTACTTTACTAAGTAAATGCTCACTCATCAAGATTTTAGTTATTTAATTAAGTTAATTCTTTTTTGTATGAAAGGATTAACAACTAAAAGGTAGGTATTTAAGAATGCCTGAGGTGACTGCCTTTTCATGATTTACTCATGGTTCACTTTTGACTTTCGCTTTGATCTTCCATTGGACATGTCTCAAGTGCACTTCATGGCGAATTCCTTCTACATCTACAGACATCATCGTCATCATCGCCATCGTGGCCTCATGCAAATTTGTGCCAAAAACTCAATTATCTGACGTGTTAAGAGCCGTGTGTGTTTCAGTGTTCGGTGCTTAGTGTATTCGGTGTTTCGGTTGGTTTTCGTCTGCCTAATGCTGTTTCCACCGGCAACAAGTTGCGCAATAAAGACTCGGCTTCGTCTGAGCTTCTTTCGGTGGAAATATTGATTTACAATGCTTGAAAAGTTTGAAAACGGCTGAAAAACAACCCACAATTTTCAGTTTAGCATCGCTTTAAAAGGCATTTTAAAGATTTACACAACATAGGGCGCTGCTCATCTCTCAAGTAATGGTCCTGACAGGTTGCAAAGCATTTTTACTAATTTTAACTTAAAGTTTTGAAGTAATTCTATGATTTTTTCAAGCATTGTTGCTACTTTAAGTGGTTGTTCAAGGTGAGATCTTTTTTTGATGGGTTGGTGTCACTTCTTTTCAGCAGCACTAGAATTGGGTTTATTTTAGGTTAGTGCCTGCACTACCTAATCTAAATAAAAAAGGACATAAATATGGTTAAAATGGAACATATACTTTAAGAAAATATTCAAGATCATTATTATATCTTACAAAAACCCCCCCAGTCACTCGTAACAACAAGCTTTTTACAAGAAATATCCCTTTCCAGATTATGTAATATAGCTTTTCTTTTCCTCGACACCATGATAATTTCTCTCTCATTCTGTGGACCTTTTTTTCCAACGAAGCTTTACAGATTCTCAACAATTAGCGAATTAACAATTTACAGTTTTCTAATCATCATGGTAATGGCACTTCTGTTGACGTAATTGCAGCTCCAAGTCATCTCATCTCCATCAGAAAGTTACATACATGCCTCGGCTCTCTCACACTTGCGGGGCGATCAACTTTTACAGCTTCCGTCATTGTATTTTGTAGTTGTGGCATCTGGGATTTGTTTTTGCTTTCTTACAGCGTTGGAGAAGGAGAAAATTTTTGCAACTTAATTTTTATGACTGCATAGCTGGCGGTGGAGAGTGTTTGCCTGTGGTTTCTGTCTGCTGTCAACCGCTTGATGATTGTTTTCCTCGAAACAAAACGGAAAGCCACACTAAAAATAAATAGAAGTTTTGTCTTTAAAAATGGAATAAGTATTCTTGGGAAGATAACCTGTGAATGTTGAAAATTAAAAGCAGAAAGAAATAAGAAAGGTAATAAGAATAGTATTATTTTATTAGATAAATCACAAAACATATTAAATGTTAAGATCTATACTTAATTTTATTTGTATAATATATTTAATATTATTACTGGTCTTCAAATGTTTCTTAGAGTGCATCTTGCAGCGATTTACGATGTGGCCACAGCGTAAAGGGGAAAGGGCGCCATTGGGTTATAAAATCTAGTGAAGAAATGTCAAGTGCAACGCGGGATTCCCATCTTGCAGACGTCACTCGAATCGATGATGCATGTCCGCTATTTTTAATTACGCCCCGGCAACATTGTCGCCGCTTCCGTAGGATACACACAGCGCACACCCCTATTTGCATATGACATCACTAAAGTTTATGCATTGTCGGGCTGACATTTAAGGCTACCGGGTCACCATTAGAGATATTTTATTTGTATTATGTATGCTCGTGGACTTCTCAGGTTTTTCTCCCCGTTTTTCCCCAGCCCAGCTCTTTGTGTGGCGCCCCATTGTTGGCTGAAGTAGCTGCCTCATGTGTCCATATAAATGTCAAGGAGCCGACTTTTGCTGTGGGAAAACACTGCGCTTTGATCTCGTTTTTGGACGGCCATAAATTTTCATTAGAAGCACTTTGAACTTGAATTGGTGGTCGGGAATCCTGAGAGCCATGGCATTTCTCTATCGCGGATTGACCGCCTAACCCGACGGGGCTTGAGCAATAGACTGGCCAACTAATATCGCTTTTAATTACTAGGTGTGCGGTGACATAAAAATGCATTTTTATATTTAATTACTGGAAAGCCAGCAAATGAGCTAGGAGTCAGCCGATGGCTCACACTGAAGGGCTGCCATTCAAGAGCCAAGAGTTGAGAGCTGCGAGCTGGGATCCGGTCGTCTGGCAGTGGCAGGTCATAAATGAGTCAACGACTGGGACTGCACGGGCGGCAACTCAAAACCAAAGCCAAGACAGGCCGAAAAAAGGAAGAAAGCAGGCGCTGAGGAACGAAGTTGAAATACTCTTTTACTCTATTCTGGAGGATTAAATGAGCAACCTGAAAGTCTACGGATATACCTTATAACTTTTAAGCAAATCGTATTATATTTGTACTGCTATTATTGATTATTAGCTCAATGCGGCATTGAGTTCGTTTGTTTAAGATTTTTATATATTGTCAGGAAAGAACTTTTCCAGACCTAACTGGAAATTCGAATAACCTTAGCCAGGTAACGTGAAGAGAAGCGCCAAAGCAGAACGCCGTGAAACGAGTTAGCCAACGGTTGGCGATGCCAAAGATTCTGTGGAAATGTTTATTAAACTTGGGGATTTTATGATTATGCCGCCAAGCCCACGGAAGAGCCTGCCAGTAGCCGAGGCTGAAGCCTCCTCCTGGCAGTTCCCGCTTTGGCTGAAGCCTCCTGCGTTGGCAATTAAACTGCCCGCTCTGTCGGCCGTCGATGAAATGCCATTCATTTGGCCGGCTCGGCCCGACTGCATTTGGCCAGGTCTTAATGAGACCGCCTGCCTTAGCCGGCCTGCCTGCCTAGTCGCCTGTCTGGTTGGCTATTCAAATTGCAGAGCCGGGCTCATTTGGTAATTATGTGAAAAGTGCATTTGGGTGCTGCCAAAAGCGTTTTTCCGAGACCGTCCAGTGTCATTTGGCACAGTTTGCGGACTACCGCCGAGCTGGCCAGGTTTTGGGCATTTTGTGTTTCTTTGCTATTTTTCCAGCTGTCGATGCATGTCAGCGCATTTCATTTGCGGCCAAGAAGGAGTGTTTCCACCTCCTAGAAGCAGGCAAAGGAGAAGGAGAAGGAGTTTTTCCTCGGCATGCATCCAAGTGGCATGTGTGTCAGGCTTTGTTGTCATATTTGTCAATAATCTTGCCTTGCGTCTGCGTCCGCCGTTAGAATGTTGCTAAACACGTAGATAAGCCTCGGGCGATTTGTCAAGAGATTTCCCCGGGTGCAAATCGAAGGAGAACCACTGCCATGCATTACCATTCCTGGGGTTAATGGAGTGCACAATTTGAATATTTTTCGAATGATTCGGGGTAATGGGTGTCATGCCTGCGGTAGAGCTGAGCAAGCACCGACGTTATTACGTTTATGTAATATATAATTCAATATAATTAATCAAATAGATATAATATTAGAGAAAGGACCAATGCATCACTTAAAAAATGTCACTTAAATTCAAAGAAATTAATTAACAAAAAATAGACATATATAAATGAATAAAATATACAAAAACTGGCAACCAGACAGGCTAAAGCCACCAACAAGTTATGAACCATATATCTGCGTGCAGTGAAAAGTGTAAAAAAAGAAATTGTAAAGCGAGAAAAGTACACATGGCAAACATGAAAATGCGGAGAAATATTTTCCGCAATTTTTGCATATCTTGCCCAGGACGCGAGCGGCAACCACAAATCAAATAAGGAGAAATGTCGCCAAACTTTTCAATTCAACTGTCAATCAGTTTGAGATAGTGTCCGGTCCAGACTCCCGACTCCTGAAACCGAGTCCGCATCCAACTGCCGCTCAGGCGCAGCGGCAACAATAATGACATTTATGCAAAGTAGCCACCGAGGGGCGACTGCGGGAGCGGATCGGAGTGGAGTGGAGTGGAGGGAACTGAATTGGATCCATCGACTGGGGGTGACCATCGCAGGAGAATCGACGAACCATCGGCGAAAACTGGTCACCTTTTGCCATAATAATTGCACTTGCATTGCATGCAAATCAAATTGTCATCACGCTGCATCTTCTCGGGGCGCAGGATGGGTCTTTGTTGGCCATTGCACTGAGAAAAAAAATCAGTTAAAAGTGGTTCTTAACATTGGTACATCAATAAAAAAGAAGAAAAAGGAGTACAATTTCAGGAGAATATAAAAGCTCTAGCACAAGACACGCCAATGTTAAAATTCAGGGCACTTTGCTTTGCTTACCAGGTATTGCATGGTTTTTTACTAGTTTTCTTTCAATACTAAATTCTGAAAATACGTTTCTTGAATGTTAATTGAAATAGAAAGCTCAATAATTCAAAATCTTTTCCTAAGTAATGCAAGTTGCTTTCATAAACTTATTTTTTTCCAGTGTGATTTTGGACTTGGGGTTGGCCCAGGAGCGGCTTTTGCTTTATTGGCCCCAAAGGATAGACTTCTGTCTGTCTGTCAGTCAGTCAGTCAGCGGATCGGATCCAAAGCAAAACGTTGCCGAATGATCGATGACAGAGTTTGTGTTTGATTGAAAGCAATTGGTGGCACCGTCACTTGGTGGTGGCCAGGTTCCAGGTACATTTTCCACAGCACTCGCCTCGTTGTGGGCGCACATCCCGTTTTCAAATAGCTATTATCCATTTTTTAAATATTTCTTTGGCCACAAAAATGATGGTCGTTCATATGGGAAATTTATTGAGCTGGCTTCTGCGTTTGCTTGGACGCCAAGTCTGCTAACAGTGCATTTTGCCATAGTTTTGTTTACGATCTTTTTGGCTTAGTTATGGTGACAATTTTTAATTGTTTCGAGACTTATGCTGGCATGCAAACAGATGGATTGATGGCCTGCTGTACCTCTCCTTAAGAAGAAGAAAGTATCCTTTACTTATGGTAATCGTAAGAGTAAGCACCAAGTACAGCAAAATTATAAGTGTAAGCTCCAAGAAAGCATGAGGAATTAGCCTGGCCCCGGCTAAGATAGTTTAATGCACCCTATCCATATACAGAGCCTAATGCGCAAAACATAGAGGTGCAAGGAAAATCTGGCTAACAAATTAATTTGTCATATTAACAACCGCATAAAGTCACACGCTCACCACTACCACCTACCGGCCGTCATCATCATCGCCAGCGGCAGGAGAGGATTAGGAGTAGCAGGCAGCGGGATAGGGAGCATTTGGTCTCTAGGGCTCGCTGACTAACCAAGTGAAGGCTTACGGCCACAGACTCGGAATCGGAATCGGGCCGGAGCAACAAGTAATGAGCCTCCAGCGGGTAGAGCTTGTTGAACTGCGGGTATACTGCGAGGCATTTCGTAGATTTTTTAATTGAAAAAACATGTTTTACGAGCGTCGCTAACCACGACAACGAAACGATGACTACAATACTACAACTTTGCCACCAGAAACAACTGAAGGCGCAGCAGATGACGCTGTCGTTTGCCGAGATCTGCGCACTTTTTCATCCTGAGCAGTGCAGTCTCCATTCGCCGGCTAACAAGTTGCATTTAAGTACCTGGTTCTCTGAACATGGCTCAGAACAAACGGCTTACGAAATGAGTGCTCAGGGCAGGGGCAAAGTTCTTCTATTCTCGAATGCGTCATACATTAGTCGCTGCATTAAACAATTGTATTAATAGAACTCTGAATAGGGAGAATGGAATATCTTAATATAATATATTGGGAATCTCCGATATTTAATATAGTATTCTTATTAAACTCTTGTAAAACTTGTTATATTAAAGAAATAAGCATTCTCTTTTGACTTTTGATGATAAGACCCATAAGGTCTTAGCCATAAGTATATTCCCCTGTCCAGGCTTATCGGCAACAGTTTAACCTCACGCGTAACTTGACTTCCTAAGAGACTTATCAAACCTCCAAGTTAATTGCCAATTCTTAATTAAAGGCCTTTAAGCAGCGACGTTGCATAATCTGCAGAATGTAATTGCAACTAAGTGCAAGGCAACAAGCGGAAAATTGAACTTCGGTGAGAGCATGGTGTCTTCACCAGAGCAAATCCGCCAAAGAATTAAATAAAAGTGCGGCAATTAAACGCAACTCGGACGGCGTTAATCGGCGCGCTGTTGCTGTGAGAAATGCCAGGTGAAAAACGGCACACGCATCTCCATCTCTCTCGAGGATTGAGCAGAAACGGAGATGGAGCCACCAGATGGAGACGGAGGCTGCGGCGGTGACACTTGGCTGGCCAGAGAATGGCGGAAGATGAGGCGGCTGGGCTTAGGTTTTGCACAGAGAAAAATCTACCGAATTTCTCATTCCTTACTATAATATAGGTACTTAACTATGATCTTTGGCTCAGAATAGCCTATCTTAAGGCGTTTGAAGTCACTATATGTATTTTATATTCGATAGAAGCCTGAGCTACCCCGATTTTTGTCACAGTGCAAAGTTAAAGTTGATGGGGAATCAGGAAAGAAAGAAAGTTTGGCTGTGTGACCCGGCTACTGAGCCGTTGAAAAATGCACGCAACGGCGAGAGGAACGCAGAGAGATTTGCGGGGAGAATGTGGCAATGCAAAGTAAGAGCCATAACTGAATGCAAAAATCTGGCAAATGGTAATAAAAATTAAAAATGCCGAGAGTGGAAAGCTGTTTGCGTCTGTGCCCCTGGCTGCCCCTGCCCCTGACTCTGCCTCGGCTTCTGTGCCTGTGTCTCTGTGTGTGTAACTAACGGATAAGCCTTGCAAAATTGACGCTGACAAGGCTTGGCCAAAGTGGCCAACGTTGCGTATGCTTAATCTGCCTATTTACATCGTTGCCCCCTCGTTCATTTCTCGTGTGCGTGCAACCATTGCCATGCTGTGACTATCATTAATTTTTCATACTCATAATCATCATCTAGTCAGCGCTGAGCCGCGCACTGGGATTTCCTCTTATTTTTTGGTGTCAAAATGTTGTTTCTTCTTTCACATTTTTCACGCGATTTATGCACATTCTGCCGGTCTATCTTTCTCTTTCGCCTCGAAACCCATTTAGTGGCCATCTCCTGGACCCCTGTTATTTACTGTCGAATTTCTTACAAAAAAATTTGGAATGGCTCCTTTTTTGGTGGGGTGTTGATTTTTTTATAAAGAGGTTTATCGAAACTCTATTCAAACTCCAGGACTCGAAATGGATTCAAATTGGCTTATTTCACGAAAAATTAAAAGAACTTCTGTGCATGTAATCCATTGATATCTGTGCATGTAATCCATTGATATTTTCCGATCTTGTAAACGATGTAAATTCTTGATCAAAATGATGTAAATTCTTAAATCAAGCTCGAAACATTTTGTCATATGAAACTGGCGGGAAAATCTCTCATGTGCCAATTTCCATTGTGTGTTGACCGGCAGCAAACACTTGGAGTTTTTACACAAGTAAATAAATGGCCAAGAGTGGCGGCAATGGCACCGGCGGAATGGCACGGAATGTCCTAAAAGTGCGGCAATAAAAGAGCGTAGGTCTGGACCGATTCGACGAGTAGAGTCAAACGAAATCGTTAAATTAGTAGAAAATAGTGTGAAAAGCGACGGAGGGCGGGCGGCGGAATCTGTTAAGTAAGAGAAACTTTAAATGGCAATGGATGGATGGATGGATTGTGGACGGCTGAATGCTTGAGCGCTTGTACTACACAACCGAAGACAGTTTAATTACGGCGTGAAGTTGCGCACCGAGTCCGTTGTTCCGACCCGACCCTCCCCGGGCCCTCATGCTGCTTCCCTTCCCCGCACCGAGATGGGATTTTAATGCAAGCGTGAATCATAAAACGCTTACTTGATGTGTTGGTGTCACTTCGGGGCGAGTCTTCAAAGCCTTGAAACCGAACCCGAACTCGAACCAGAGCCCGAATGCGAGAGTCCGACCTAACCTAGGCCCAAACCAGGTGTACCCGAGTGGGTGCCGGTGCCCATATAATAATCCGTTGCGAATCTGGCCCAAGAACTGTGGGTCACTGAGAAAGAGCACTCATGTTGGGCTGCTCATGGGGCTTGGTATCAGCGAGTGGGTTGGGTCGTCTCAGGTGAGCGATTGCATTAGATGAAACATATTTATTTCAATTGCCAGTTCTTTGTGTCCATAGACAAATGACTTTTGTGTATAATAGAGCTAATTAAATAATTAATTTATTATTTTTATTGTTAAGTGTATATATATTTTTTAAAGCAATATAAAAGGAGCTAGAAAACTTGTAAGTAATCCCGTATTAAGATATTACACTAATTGATTAATTACCAAAAGCTTTAAATCGATCTTGTCTTTCTTTTGAAGCACTGCTGCCACGAAATGCGAAAATGTTAACCTTTGTCCGACAGAATCCTGATTAATATGCCATTAATTTGGCAATGACTAATTACTTTAAGCTACGACCTGGCTGGCAAGAGCTTGCTATCGATTAAAATTGGCTCTGAACACAGGACCTCATGCTGTTTACACATTCATTAAAGCCGAGCTTCATCGGGTCGAATGATCAACTGTCCGACTGCTCATTAAATTAATAGCAGACGCGAACAAAAAAGACTTGGCTCATTAGATAGACTCCCAGCGATAAGGCGGGGGCCCCTCCGTTTGATCGCTTTATTCCAGGCATCGGCGCATGCCGGCTGCATTGCTCCTGCGCCATTAGCGAACTCAAGCGGTGGTCCACCAAGCAAGGCAAACAGCCATTTAATAAAGTTAGCATTTGTATAATGTCTTGTCAAAAATTTATTGGCATTTTTGCCAATATTTTGTCGGTTCAATCTCCCGATCTTCGCGGTGTCCCACTCTCCGCATTGATCTGTTCCGCGATGGCAATGTTGATTTCGATTGTGATTGCGATCTCAGGCACGCTAACCGAATGCCGCGCATGGAGTGGACTGTGGTTGCTGGTGTCCACTTGGATCTCTTGTACGGGGTACACTTGTAAAGTATACTTGCCCAAGTAACAGGAAGACTTTGGCACTTCCTCCTCATTACCGATACATTCTAGTTATTTCTGATTAAATACTTTAATTTCACAGATTTAGAATTTAATTTTCTAACCTACTTTCCCTATTTTCCATTATTCTATTATTGACTGGGTATTCTTTTTTTAAGCTATTTTCTTCTTCTGTGAATTTTCCAGGGTCTCGTTCGGGTACAATTAAAACACCTTTTTGCCATATCTTTAACTATTAATATTTGGCAATCGTTCAGGATTTATGAGCTGAAGACTCTGTCCAACTTTCGACTCATTCCGAATTGATTAAATTATGCAAATCTGGCGGTGTGCTCACAAGGCAAAAATTGCAACTGTGACAAAAGGCGTTGCCATGCACGCTCGCCTGCATTTCCCTGTGATTCCCACACCCCCAAATAAACCAAAAAGCCCTGAAAAAGACCCAGACACGGCCAAAAGCAAAGCAAACCAAACCTCAAAAATGAATTTCAGTTCCCTAATTTCCATCAAACGGCGCTTTGGTTTTTTGGCTTTTTTATTTCTTTAGTTTTTGCCATGGCAAAAAAGATTCTCATGTTGTCTTTTAGTGGATGTCGTCTTGGTTGTCGACGTCCTCGTCTCTTAGTCACAGTCATCCAAATCCACATCTACATCGTCATCGTCATAGTCATTGCGATTTCTTGTGAGCTGTTGTTGGCGGCGTCGGTGGATTTTCAATTTCTAATGTAGTGCACGTTACGCCCTGAAGGGATTTTTATTTTATACCATTTTTTTCGTGTCTCTTGCGGTTTTTATTTATTTATGCCAGCGTTGCTGGGGCCGAAAAGGTACAGTGGGTCGCAGATAGCTTATTAAGTGGCTGATCATTGAGTATATTATCCTGGGTCACTTTGAAGAGTAGGTATAGTGCATTTTTGTGGAATAAAGTTGGAATGGAAAAGAATACTTGGGTGAAAAGTACAAGTCTTTATGAATTAAGCGGTATTTGCAAATAGAACAGCCTAAAAAAAAACCACTTGTTTTAAAAATAACAGTTTTCTGTTCTCTTATTTGGATTTAAAGTAAATTTCTTCATATTTAGTCTGATGTACAGTCATTAAAATAGTACAAAACAAGAATGCAATACAATAAGTGCTTTATTCATAATAATATTTATTGATATTACTGATAACTTCTCTTTGTTTCTTAGCCGATAGTCTGAAACAGAAAATGATAATACTGGCGAGGTTTAGTTTTCTTCTTTTTTGATATTTTGGAATATATAATTGAAGCCTTCACCACTGTGCCACATGAAGCTTACCGCGGAGTCCCAAAAACGTCATTTGATGACAAACTTCAAAACTTGTGCATGCAATATGCCATTTTTCGTCCTCTTCTTCTTTCCGATTTCTATTGTTGGTCGCGAGGTGGGTTCGTTGGAGTTTTCATGATTGCTTTGGTCTAGTTGCTGGTGCTGGTGGTGGTGGTGCCTTTGCATTGGGCTTTTGGGCTTCGTCTGGGGCTCTGGTGGCGCTGGTGCACACTTTTAGTCATCACCATGTCAGCGACAACGGCATCAGGCATCAAGAGTTCAGCCCGAATCCAAACAATCAAAATGATATGCAAATATATGTAAGAGTACCGCTACGAAAAAGGCGTGGGTTAATTGTGACTTTATCATGCGGCAAACGGGGCAGCAAACGGAGGAGAATCGCAATCGAAAGGAAAAAATCAAATTTATTACAAATTTAAGCATAGAGACCGCGAACAGCAATGGCGATGGCGATGGCGATGGCGATGGTGATGGCGATGCGGCGAGTTATAGATTTCGTCATACCCGTAGTAGTAACTTTTGCCAAGGCGAGACGTGAAAATTTGAAATAAACCTGTCAACGAACACCAACGCCGATCGACATGGTCCCCTGTATGTATGTTGTGTGAACTACGAACCCGGGGACCAGAGACCGCCTAGTCGGTGGGTGGGCGGCGCCAAAACTAAGCCACCAAATCGCTTGGAATCACATAAAACACATTAACACGGGGGCAGCCCTGGGAACGGAACTGTGACGGGACGTTCCTCGCCGCTCATTCCCATAAAGGCGCCTCGCAGTCCCATAGTGGGTTCCCAACTCCGATGCCCTGCAGTTTACCAAACCGTGCAGAATTCAATGCATGTACTGGGAAAACTATTTTGAAACTTTGGATCAACCTTCGAATTCCATATTTTATATAATTATATTGTTACAAGTGCTAATTCCGTCACTTTCTCTAAAGAACTCTTCACACTAACCCAAAATATTGGTAATAAAGGATTATTAATAACGTAATAACTTTTTATTAGACATTTCTCCACAGTGTACAGCCTAGCGGAACATATGTATCTGATGGACCAGTGATCTCCATGTCGATCAGACACACAGTTCCTGTCTGTAGAGCAGCCGAAAGCCGCGACCCACATACTCCGAGTCGGTTCGGAAGGGCAGAATGATGGGTCCTGCGGCGGTGTCCCTCACGGTGGCGTGTACGGTGTAATCGTCGCTTTCCCGGCCATCGTTGAACCGCTCGCCACACAAAGGCACCGAGTTGATGGCTATAAAGTCATCCGGGCAGTTAAAGATCCCAGCGCCCGCCTGGCCATCGGAGATCAGATCGTTCTCGGCTTTAAAATAAACAAAATTCAAGGCAAGTAATTGTGGCTAATAAAGCTACTAACCTTCGTCTTTATTGACGATTTGAAAATCGGGCTGATCGCCACCCAATTGCTCGGTGTTATAGCTCACACTGCACACGTTCTTCAACCTCGCCAGGCAGATGGCATAGTTCAGATTGTTCTTTAAGGGGAATCACCTTTGATAGTATGTTATAATTACTGTTTCAGATAATCTTACGAAATATGTGGCTTCCCGGTTGTCCACAATGGACCCATCTGAGTCGTAATTGAAGGACTTAATGAGTCCCTCTCCCTCCGTGAAATATTGAAGGCAGTTATTTGGAGCCAGGTCGTCGTCCACTTGGGTTACCTTTATGTTGAACGAACGCCCACCGCCGGAGACTTTTAGGAATACCGAGAGATACACCTTGCTCTCATTTGAGTCCCCGACATGTATATAAACTGGCATAGAATTTTCTATATAATAATTTCCGATGTTTAATATCTTTCTTTACTTACTGTGTTGGCCCGTGTTAATGCCACAGAGAACGGGTATTTGGAAATTCGTGTTGTGGCCCGACACTATAAACTGATCGTCCTGGCAATCCCCATTGGTTGGACGACTTAGCTGTATTCCAGAGAGTTTTAGTGGAGACTTTTGCTATTGCAAAGAGGGCACACCCACCTCAAACATCTGGAAGTCCAGCCGCAGCTGCTGGACCCCCTTCTTCACGTTTATTATCAGCACGCATATCATCATTTCGCGCACTGCATTCGGGTAGTTGGGGCTCTCGAAGTAGAGAATCTGCTGGCTGGTCACATCTCCGCACGCGTTGACGACTGGAAGTGAAAGATGCCGGATGTTAGATCAATCCGAATCGATCCGATCCCGGACTTTCACTCACACACACAGCATACGCCCACGCCCTCGGCGCAGCTCTCGGTGGGAATCCCCCCGAGGCTCTTGCACTCAAACTCGTGATAGCAGACACCCTCCATGCTCCGGATGTCGCCCATGGACACACTGCACCGAGTGTTGGGGAACTTTATCACCTCGAACAGGCTGAGGAAGCCCTTGCCCTTGGAGCGAGGTGCATTGGGCTTTTTCAGTATCAAATTCGCCTCGATTGGCGAGCCGAAGAGGAGGTTCTTCAGCGTCTGATGGGGCTGCATGATGGAGGGTTTGGTGCTGGTCGCTGGCAGTGGAGGCACTGGCGGTCTCATCGAAGGCTTCGGACTGGGGCGAGGACCAGAACTGGGACTGGGCTTACTCGGCATGGGCATCATGGAATCCGTAGCTGGAGGTGGAGGGGGTTCCTAGGACAAGTCGAATATTTGATGCTTAAGATTGGTCTATATCCTATCAGGACACTCCGCCTCGTTACATACCTCTGTGGGTGCGGATGTGGGACGCACTGGAATCGTGGGCTCCGGCTCCTCAGCTTCCGTGGGAGCTGGTTGGGGCGGCGGTGTGGCGGGCGTTGGAATGGGCATGGGCACGGGTGCCTCCGTCGCAGCCGGGGGCTCTTCCTCCTGCTGGGCTAGCTTGGGCAAGTGGAAGCCCGGTTGATAGCGCATTGTGTACTGGTAACCAATGCCTTCCATTATCAGGCCCCCAGGGCGGGATAGCGAGTGGCCACGCCTGGTCCTGCGCTGATCGGCCATGGTCACAAAGTCGGACGCGTTTCCAGCGGCCACGCCCACATAATAGAGCGTCAAAACGAAAGCGCTTATCAAGGCATCGGAGTGTTTTAACAACATTATTAACGGAACTTCACGCGGCGACTGAGGCAGATGTTGCAGTGGCAACTGCAAATTGCCGCCATCGCATGTTGCTGCTGCTGCAGCAGCATCTGCAGCACAGAAAGAAAAATTGTATCAATCGTGAATGGAGTGCATCGAATTATTTCCTCTTTTAATAATGTTTCCAAGCATATTTTGAGATCTATTTATGGAACAAATTGTGTATTTGTGGTCAGAAAACTAGACATATTTGAAATATATATATTTTTAATGGATATAAATTCGGTTTAGTGTACTGCTGCTCGAGTGGCATCTTTCTTTGGCTTTATTAGAGCATTAATTGTCGCCTTTCGAGCATTTTTCAACCTTCACTTTTGCAGCCACAATCAAACGACAAAGTCACGCTACTCTGATTGCACTTGTGATGCTGCTGCTGCTGTTGCTGCTGTGAGTGGAGTTGCCGTGGGTAACAGGGCAACAGGTAAATGTTATGCCAGCAATTTCTGCAAGCTCTTTGGGAATTTGTGTTAATTTTAAATGAGAAATTAAAAGGCCTGAGTGCTGCCGGCCATAGCTAGAGCCATAAAAAACAGCAGGGAATGGAACACACACTCCGACGACTTGTGAAAATGTTGGACTTCATTAGCAGGAAGCCACGTTAAATGCTAACGAGAATATCGAACCCATCAGAGTCGGGTTTTACTTTCGTTATTAATAATCCCCAACGACAGCAATCACCCATCGATTATGCAAATGCGGTCGATGATGTCTCATATTTTCCAATACGGATCGCATTTGCAGTACTCGCTCTTTCAAAACAAAATCGTTTTAATTGCAAAATCGGAGAGCACTCGACGTGAGGCTGAAATCGAAATCATTTAGCAACTCTTATGCACACACGATTAAGTGCATCAGCATCGGCGTCAGCGTCATCTCGGCGCAATGATCATCGCAGCCACATGCATCATGCACAACAAGGTTAAAATTGTTAATTGCCGGCACCAGAAATTGGTATTATTATGCATCGCAGCGGCAGCAGCAAGTAACTGGCAACTGGCAGCCACAGCCTCCCAGCTGCAGTCACTCGGCGTAGGCGCCTCCAACAGTTGGCTAAAAGTGACTATAAATAATTGCGCACTTGACAAATAAATGTGGAGAATATGATGAGACAGACGGAGAATATAGTAAAGATGAATTTTTTGCGAGGCGACAATGCGGGCGTTTAGTTTTAAAGATTATCATTATGAGTGGTTACTCGTAATGGGCGACTGGGGGCTGGTCGGGGGGCGTATTTGGAATTTCGTGATTGATGCTCAGCGTCTTCCAAACGAATTCGCCAGTGCAATTAATCATGATCGGGTCTGGAGTCTCCATATACTTAGCATACAAGCACAATCAATTATTGCAATGCAGTTGCATTGTCTTGAAATCACAGATTAATTATGCCCCGGTGAACTGGAAAGGTGATTAATGGGAAACCAATGATAGAAAGAATTAGTTTGTAGACTAAATATTGTGCAGATATTCTTAGGTAGCTCAAGATACCTACATTCCCTTGAATAAAGCTTTAGCTTGAGGTATTACAATAGCACATTTTTTATTGTAAACAAATATTTGAAACCAGACCCTAGTAGTGGCTCAAGCCTCTTCTGCGAATGGCTCCACTTGCCAACTCGCTTCACCTGTACTTTATATGTTTACAAAGCACTCCAGCTTCTGCTACATCTCCGAGCCCATAAACGCAGCCGCGTCAGGTGAGTCTGCCTCGCAGTCTGCCTGGACCACAAACCAATACCGAATCTATAACCAAACAAAAATCAACCCAACCCAATCCCACCACACGTAGGGGCCATTCCCGTCCATTAATTGAATCAAATCGAACGTTACGCATGCGTCACGGCGGAATGACAAAAGGGAGCCGCCGCCACCGCATCCACCACATCACCACGCCATCGGATGGACTGGGAAACCGACTGGGAAAGCCACTGGAGGAGCCGCCGGGCGACCCTCACACATGCAGATGATGATAACAACGATGAGGCAGACAGCATCTCCAAGTTTCCTCCCCAGACCTCACCCCGGTCCCTGTGTACACATTGTGTACTACACAATATTGTTATAGCTATTACTTCACTTTATATGTTATGTTATGCATTTGTACGGGGCAAAGTGAAAATCGCAGTTGGAGCGCAGGAAACTTCTTGAGTAAGGGGAGCGGGAAGGGTCAAGAGGAGGCGGAGTGGCGACCAAATCAAACTGCCTGACCATTGCGAGTAGTGGCTAAAGCCCACTTAATTGACGTTTAGTGGACACTCGAATGCAAATGCCACAGCGGCTAAAAAGTTCCAAGCCGTACACTAAAAAAGATCACGGTTGAGAAAACCTAGAAAATGAAAATCCAACAACGAAACCCTTTTTCGGAAAGCCGAATTTTATACACCCTTAAATCATAAAAATTAAGCATGACTTGAGCAAAATATTACATTTAATTTTGAAAACTAGGGAAAACATTTTTGTGCCTGAAATGGATTGGTTGATAATCATAACGTCTAGTAAACTGACCTTGAGAAATATTTAGTTTTCCTAGAGTGACTTTTGACATTGACATTTTTCGTTTAAATATATTGTAGCAAGCAGCCACACTAACCGATGTAGCAAACAGTCACACTACCCTATACACTTACACACCTATTGTACATACACGGCTGAATTATACGATAGTTATAAGATAATAGATACATCTCGCTCTCACATGAAGATCGTGCTTAGGAACACTACTCTGTATGTCCCTTTCGCACGATCGTCAACTGACACACCAATACATACATGTAATAGGCTAAGCATAGAATGGAAGAATGAATAAAGAACACTTCGTTTGTGACCGCTGAAAAGAACAGAACGTGCCTCCTACAATATGAAAGACATTAAGAGACCCAATATGCTTCTAGGTGCTTACGTAAAGTTTAACTGGTCTTCATTTTTTTGGGACGGACAGCTATACCTGTCTTTGCATTAACCGATAACTTTTTTTCCTGAGCGCACCAAGCTAGTGTCGGCGTGGTGGAAGCTGCGTGGATTTGGCAAACGCGATTCTCATCAGCGCTACAAGTAGTCTTCCTTTCCGAATCCGAATGCTCTGGGACTGGGACGTTTGGCCACATTCTAATGCCCCTCGTCCTCCTTCCAATGGCTGGCCAACGATGACGTTGATAATGAGCACGTTGCCCAGTTGCCATTCCTGCCCATGATTTCTGAAGATGCGACTGCAGCAGCTGAAGCAGCGGCAGCCAGACATCATTACAATATAATTGATGGGTTATAGCCGACTAACGGTAAAGCCAAAATGTTTCCTTTTTTACTCATTGGACTTGGAGAGCCGTGGAAGCCAGTTTTCGGCTTGGAAATAATCATTGTTCCGCTTGACAGCTGGAAAGTATGCGTATGGTCTTAACGTATGAATATGGAAAATGGTTATAATGCTACCAAATCGGGTGCGTAATGTGACATAGAAAACTACTTGGGATTGGACGGCGCTGCTTGTGTCTGAGAAGGACCTCTTAGTCTTACTTGGTGAATAATTTAATGGTAAATAACATTTTGAATTAATGAAGATTTGTCAATATTTTATAGTTTTTAGAAAATAAAAATCCTAACCCCAAGAATTTCAATATTTAAGAAACTTGTCTGTCTATCAACCATTCCCATGGCAACTTAAGGTCGAAAAACGTAGCAAAAACTTTCCAGAACAGCCTCCTATAAGCCAACTCAACCGATACGGCCGTTTTTTTCATTTCAATGTCATTGAGCGCTGGAACAAAAAGCAAAAGGCCAAGAGCACTGAAAGTGTATCTCAAAATTATATCTGAGTCGGAGTCTGCATCTGTAGCATATCGAATGCAAATTGAAGCGTTTAAGCAAAAACACCAGAAATTACACCAAAACATTTGCGGTTACCGCATTTTTTTTGTGTTTTTTTTTTTTTGCGGCCTTAGCCATAATGCCACCTAAACCGCAGCTGTGTCGGTTTTTTTACCCTTCTTGTCTTCCGATAGGCTGCACGCACCACAATGGGGATGTGAATGTGTGTGGATGTGGATTCGCGGGGACACGGAAGGAGCGAGTGGAGGCCAAAAAGGCTGCATTCGTTTTGCCATAAATGGTGCGTTAATTAAATGTTTCATTAAATAACATAACGCATCAAGGTTCAGCATAGGAGGTACATATAAATCCCTTAATATATAACAACTATACTTGTATTATATGATAACTTTTATAAATATTTTGTATCCAGTTTTTGTATATTTTTAACATTTGTAGAATTTTTTAGTTTTCTGTAAAAGGTTTTTCATTAATAGTATTTTATTAACTCAGATATTATTATTAAGTTCTATTAAATGAGATTTAAAATTATAATTGTAACTAAACTTACCTTTTTATTTAAATATTAAATATCTATCAAACGAGTCACTTAACTACTTTACCAAAGAATGAATTTTTTAAGTTATAAAATAAACTGATTAATGCAAGATATAAGGGAGAAAAGATTAATCAATTTAAAGTTATTATTCGGCTATTAAATTTTATTAAAGACAATTTCCCAAAATTGTAGAGCAGAGTGCCCAAACATAAGTTTTGAAACTTAAAGTAGGGCCTTACGCAGTGCTTCTTGGCCACTACCGATATTTTGGGCTAATCTTCAACGGTCATTTAGCCTTGGGTCTTTGATTATTTCGCCTGTGCTGAGTTTTTCGGAGCCAGGCATGCAAAATTAGGACCGAAAAAGGGTGCCAGGCGGAAGCCGTTGCAGCTCTTGGCCAGATTGTTACCGTTCCGCTGTGGCCGTTGGCCGTTGCCTTATTGGCCATTTCTTTTAGCCGCATTTCGTACACTTGTTGGTCTGACCTGGAGCCTTTGTTTCGGGGACTCCAGAGTGCGTTTATCTTGCGGCTGGACTCCTTTTTTCGGGGGTCTCACACACTCCGGCCATTGATCAAGCCCCATAATGAGCGATAGCTGCAGTGGGGCCTTTTTTCGGCTTGAGCAGCCGGCTTTTGTTTGGTCCTGAGATTGAGAGCGGTATTTTATGCAGTAATCTATTTTTTCGGGTTTCTATGTTACGTATCTGGCGGAGGCATTAAGCATCCGCGTATCGCTCGCTGGCTGCAGCTTGTAGCGGCATTTTTTGTTTGTCTCCTGGTAAATTAAACTGTTAACTTGCCATGTTTAGCTGCCATTGTTCGACTGCAGGCTGCAGCGGCGGGCAGACATTGTTTTGGCCGCCGCGGCGCTCGTGGGTTACATATGTCGAGCGAGGATCGAGCGAGTATCCGTATCTGTATCTGCATCTATATCGCTATCTAATCGCTTTCTAATGGTCTCCGCCGACCACGGCGATCTATGTTAGCTGTCAAGCGGCTTGCTTGTTGGCTAAATAGATTTTTTTTTTCCCCTGAAACATATTAATAAATTAGAAAATGTTTTTCCCGCTCCGCTTGCGTTTTTTATATTTTTTTCCAGCTGGCCTTTAAACTTTAATGCATGGAGAATTGCATGTTGATCGCTCGATTCGGCCAACCTTCAAAATTAAGTTGTCTTGGCCGTTTGTGTTTAATTACTGGCTTCTGGCTTCTATCTGCGGGTGAGTTTTTAGCCAGCTTAAGTAATTAATTGCCCTCAGAAGTGTGATGAACTTTAAGTGCACTTTGATAGCGAACGGATCGATTTACGGATTGCAATTATGCAGACGAATTTCCACTGGATGGACGCGCCATAAATCACCTGATCGTGAGAAAATCGTAAATTTCCCGATAATTGAATGTTTCCTTCTGGGAGTCCAGAAAACTCATGCATGGCTAATAAACTCATCTGCATCTGGCTGTTTTACCGTCGAACTTCCTCCGTCTCCGGCGGAGAAATATTACCTCCAATATGTTAGAGTCGTACATCAAGTATTTAGCAACTTTCTAACCATCCGCATAATAAATTGAATACATCAAAAACTATAAATAATGACCAACAACTGCGAGAGCCGAAAGTTCGTTCGGTGAAATGAAGAAATTTTGCCAGAATTTCGGCATTTGTGCGTGCGGCTAACCCGAAAACGAAGCCTCAGCCGAAGGCGAAGGCTAATGGCCCCCAAACGACCGCAACGACAGGCATTTACAAACTTGGCCAACTGCATGCGACAAGTGCAGGTAAGTGGCAATGGCTCCACCCAGGCAATCCCCTACAGCCTGCCTTAATCCTGTGAAGAGGAACTGTTCCCTATTCAGGTTTTTGGTCAAGCAAATATTGATGAACCTGGCTTTTATTATTATATAAAATTTTAAACTTTTTTTATTCTAGACAGAGAAAAACCAGAAAGCTTGTTTAGTAATTCCTAAAAAAATAAATATTCTCAAACTTTTATCCAATTCTCCTTAAACTGCAGGTGTAGAGCATCCAGCTGACCTACCAGACCGCGTCAGTCCGTGGATGAGCCACAACCCAAGAGATGACCGCGACCAAGACGATGGCGACGCATGACAACAACAACAACAGCCACGGCAGCAGCTACATCAGCAGCAACATGAGCAAGCTCAAGAGCAATATCAAGGCAGCAGGGACACGAGGAGGAGGTGGGATGGGGATGGGAGTCGGGACAGGGCAATCGGCCAAACTGTTAGACATGGTGCGTTGTGTGCCAAGAGCTACAGCTACAGCAACAGACAGCCAACAGACATCGGACAGGCAGCAGGCAGCAGGCAACAGGCAACAGGCAGCAGGCAACAGGCGCAAGTCAAGTGAATGGCCAATGACCACCAAATTGGCAGTAAAGCATACAAAAATAACTTGAAATGGTCAAAAGGTTAACAAAATCAGGCAGAGAACAAGAGGAGACGGCAGTCAGTGAGCCAGCCAGGATGCTGCAGCTGCAAGCTCAACATGTTGCCAGCATTCCGTCAGGGGCAGCAACTGTTGCCAATGCGCCACTACATGTAGCGATGGCAATGGCAGCGGCAGCGGCAACGGCAACATAATCCCCCAGCCAGTGCGCAACGAAAAAATGATTAATGAGTTGCCTCATTACTTGGCGAAAATCAATGTCTGCGCATATTCTGTGAGCCAAGAACCCGAAGCTGGGGCCAAAACCTGTCGCAGCCACTTGGCCATGTTTCTGTTGCCGTTGCCGCTGCCGCTTGTGTTGCCGTCGTTCGTTGTCGCATAATAAATCGATCATAATTCTCAGCCGAGGCTCAAATATCGCATGTGTCGACGCTGATTTCGATGCCGCTGTTGATTCTGATCTGCGACCAGCGACAATCAGCTCCTGTCGCACACGACGACAGCGGAGACAGAATCAGCAGCATCGTAGCCCCTGGCGCACAGCGAGAAATAATCATATACTTTTTGACCCTGTAAAGACATCTAAAAGGAATATTCCCACATTAATATCCTCAAACTGACAAAATTGTTTAGTGTTTTGACAGCGTTTCTTAATATTATATTTGAATTCGAATCCCAAAAATAGCAGAATATAATAATATAATATATGTAAGTCTTTAAATGTAATTTGATTTTAAATACAATCTAAATTATCTATGTATATGCGGTTTCATGGCAGTCTAGTTACTTTTTTTTAGACTTTATGTGGGATTTGTTCCTAAAAACCTCCTCAAGAATTCTCGCAGTGCATCTGGGAATGATCCCCGTCGATCTTAGCTTCGACGTGCCCCTTTGCAATGCCTTTTTTGCTTTTAATTGCAGTCGCGCGCCTGGGCAACTGGCATCGCATCTGGCTCTGGCAAGCCGACTGATTTTATTTATTAAACTGTTGACATTCTGGTTGGCCGACGCTGGCGCCTTTGATAGCCATCAGTCGATATCTGGCCGATATCCAGCGAGAGAGGAGTGGCGCCTGCGACAGTTCCGATTTATGGAGACCTGCATGTTTAACGGACTCCACGGCCATGTTGTGTCTTATGGGTGGAAGATTCTCTGGCCCAAGGACCCTATACAAGTAATGTACATACATCTAGCTCAGGGCCGATGAAAAGTGAAAGTGAGAAATCGTAAAACTATTTAATCAATGATAGCACACACACAGCGCACACTCAACCCCGCTCAGGCCTGGATTATTATTATCATTACACAATACTATTTGTTCACAGGCGGAGAGACAAACGTGGTGACTGGCCAATAAACCGATGCGATTGAACTCTTTATCGCTGAGCTATCAGTTATCTGTGGCAACTATGTAAATATTGTAAATCTATAAAACCGAACGGCAGTGCCAAATTGAACTTGAGGAGGGGAGAGCTCTAGAATTTATGGCTCCTTTATCGGATTCCCCCGAGTGACTGGTTAAGGTTTACCTTTCCCACATAGAACGCGTATTTCCCGGTATCTATGACGATTTTCCTAAGGGGGGGATTGTAATAAACGGAGACCGAAATATTAAAGTCAACAGCAGGGAATTGTTTGCGGTTGCCCTTGCACATTGCTCTTGCTGTTGGTGTTGCGTGCTGCTATTGTTGGTAAACAAGTTGAATGGCATTGCAAATGCGCGACAAGAGATGAAAGAGACTACTACACAGAAAATAAACTGACTTAAAAATTAAATTTTTAACTGGTATCCAAAATATAGTCATCCTTTATCAGCAAGCAACTGAAAAATAGAAGAACTTGTATAATACTGCTGTGGAAATAAATTTCAATTTGGTTTATTATTGTTGCACCAATCTGGACTAAAACCCACAACCGTCTGAGCCGAGTGCACGCGAGATAGTTAGTTGATAGTTGATTTCCTCTTAACTTCCTTGCTGATCATTCAATAGTACTTAAACTTTATATAATCTAGCTTGTATCGGAGATGCTTACATCTATTTGTTACAATTTCGATATAAATATAGGGTTACAAGATAAACAACAGTTTAACAACTTCAAACTAGCTAAATAGCTTTAAATAAAAAGACATTTACAGCATCGAAATTAAATTCAATTAATCTTCATAATGCACATTTTTTTGTTCTGTGTACTGCTACTGCCAACGGCAGTTTGATTGTTATTACCAATGAATGAATGCAGTGGCTCCGAAGATTTGTCTGCCAGACCGACTTATGAGTTTCCCTCGGCAGCTCCCGACTCCGGCTCCAACTCGAGCTGCAGTCGCAGACCCTGCTGCTCCTGCTCCAGCTTCAGCTCCTGATTCACTGCCCCGAGGGTTGTGGCAACACATTTTGCGGCTGGAGCTGCAGCTTCTGCTGATTCCGCCGATGCCATTGTTCCCACTGCCCCACCACCATTCTGTGAGTGTGTGTGCCTACAGGGGGTGTTTATGTTGTGTGTTGGCCATGAATTGGCTGCGAACAACATTTCCGTTTTGGCCATTATGTGGCGCCCACCCTGCAGATGGGCGAGAATAATGACTGGCGGAGACAACTCCCCGTTGACGTTAACAATTTCACACTTTTCGAAGGAGTGAGGGTGGAGCAGCTGTTGGCTGGCAAAAGGATTGCCCTTGCAATATCCTTGTTCATTTCCCTTATGGTTTTATTGTTGATGATTTATTGATGTTCCTTTGTAATCCGCGCGAGGGAGACTTTCCATAAGCTTTTTTCCGAAACACTAGAGGGGAACAGGAGGTAGAATTTAAAGGGATCTGATGACAGTATTACATTACAACTTTAACAAGGAATTTTTTGATACATTTTTAAAAACAATGTATGATGAGAAATTTAAGAAGCAATATCGACAATCGATGTCTAAACATCTATGTATCTGCACTTAGGAGGACTAACAAAGCTATATGTACATATATGTACGTTGCCTGTATATAGTTCTCTTAAAAATAAAAGTCGAAATTTTTAACTTTTGACTCGAAGTATGGTTGCTCTTGAGTTTAGCACTCTGTACTCCTCACAATTTCAACACCTTCAACACCGGACAAAGCTGCTGCAGTACTGCTACTGCTCCAGCAATTGTGCATTGTTTCGGGTATCCTGGCAACGGGCAATACATAACTACATAAATTAACGGACCACTGTGCTCGGCAATGGGATGGCGCAGTGTCGACAGCAGGAATCGCTACCAGTTCCTCAATTGATTTTCAAAACCACTTTGTTGGTGGGCCCCGAGCTCAGAGGCAAACGGACTGCCGCACTACTGGACAACCGACAACGGATATCGAACATTTGAAACAATGGACAGCAGGCAGCATAACAAGGGGTATTGTGTTGTGTGCACATATTGAATGAATTGCCTTTGGCTTCAGCTTTTTCAGTTTTTTCTGGGACTGCAGCAGGCTTCGATTGGCTTTGTCCTGACCGAGGAAGCAGTTCGAGTGCAGGAACAGAGGGAGGGAGCTCTGGAGCAGGCGGGAGCCAGTGAAATCAGAATCGTATCAATTGAAACCTGTTTCGATGTCGCTGTTAACACATGTTAACAGAACGTCGCCAAATTGCCACACACAAGTCACACACAGAAAGAGACGCACACACGGTTTAGTTTATTAAAAACAGAAAATAAAACGCGTATTGAGATCAAAATTAGAAAGAAAGATTGAAATATAAGAGGTGCAATCAAAGATCGAGATCTGATCGCCTGTAGTAGGCTATGGTTTTACCCGCCACAGCATTCTATAACTCGGCTAAACATCACAGGCATATTATATAATATTCAAAATTTAGTTTGAAAAATCCAAACACATTTATGTGGGCATAGTAAGGGAACATGCCCAATCTGCAGAATACAGCACTTGCCCAACTGCAGGGTGTACCAGTGGAAACTCAGCGGAATGAATCGCATCTCACCAATTCGTCGGCCGAGTCCAGGCTTAGTTTTCTGAAGCGCTTCTTTAGGATCGGCAAAAAGCCGCTTATGCTTCCCTACAAGAAAAAAGGGAGCGCAGTTTCCTTCGATGGCGAGAATGAGGCCAACACATTACCTAATATATTTTCACGAAAGAAAGCGCCTGCGCCTCTCACGGGTAAGAGTTTCTTCGGTTGACCGGATTTGGGTGACCGCTTTGATCCTAAACCATGGGGCATTCTTGGAACTACTAAGTGTTGATCATTGAACATTGACTTTTACAGATAGAACATTGTCCTTTATAAATAATCGCGATCAGTCAACCTCCATGGCAAATCCGGCCCCGCAGAACATGCCGTTGCGCATCACAAAGACCGAAATGAGCCTCTGGAAACGGTTGTTCTCCCGTCAGAAGAGCCAGCCCAATGACGAAACCCCTAAACAGGAGATGTGTGCCGGAAACGAGCCTGAGGAACTGCAGCAGGTGCAAATCGATCCGGAGAACCAGTCGGCAAAGGACTTAGAAGAACCACCTCTTGGAGAAAGCCAGGAGCAAAACCTGCCTGAGCCAGAGCGTGCGACTGCAAACACGTCCATGAAAAGTGGATATCTTTCGTTTGGGGCTAAGCCGGAGGATCCGGAACCCAATCCGCAAGCATCCGAAGAAGTTAATCTGCCAATCGACCTGAAGCCAGAGCGTTTGAAGCCCAAGACGCCCATGAAGAGTGCCTATCTTTCGTTTGCGACTGAGCCGGAGGATCCGGAACCCAGTCAGCCAGCAACCGATGAAGTCATTCTGTCAATCGACACGGAACCAGACCGCTCGAAGCCCAAGACGCCCAAGAAGAAAAACGCCAGGAATATGTCCGAGGAACAGATTCTAAGCACATACAAACGTGACATTCTTCCCGCTGCGGCTGAGCCACAGGATGCGACACCCAATCAGCCAGTTTCCGATAAAATCGATCCATAGGACTTTGAAGGACTTGTTTTAGCATACGCAGTTCACTGCCTGAAAACCGAAAAAAAAAGATTTTAAGAATTTCGGACGACAATTGACGACCAAATCACACGAGTCCCTTAAATTTTAGTGGCAAGCCTTAATTCATTTATCCTGATAAGTAAACCAATCCTTTTATGCCGTCTGTGGGTTCACAGAGTTCAGTTAAATCGGTTGTTAAAATATGTACACCGGGGGCTTCGATTTCCAGAACGAGTTTTGTGTCCTCAGTTACAAGCAGTGGGGTTAAAGGGTTCCGCATAAGCCAGACAAACAGAGGACAACCCCAAGCAATCCTCGAGGTTTTCACTTTCCAGGGAAGCCCTATAGTGAGACACCCCAAATCTGCTAAATGCTGTAATGAGAATTTTATTGTGGGTAGGTTTACCTTGAAAGGGTGATAATTATTTATTTTATTTTTGGGTGTTTGACTTGTTAAATCAAAATAATATGCCGCCCGTATAAGAATCGTAAGAATTCCTTCTGCTTAAATTCCAAAGCTTCATCAGTATCCATTTGCTGACAATCTACCGCAATTTTCATATAGTATAGTATTTTGTCTACACTATTGGACACGGTACTTCTTTACAGTAACCAAAAACAAAACAAACAATATTTTACTTTATTAAAAAAAGAAAGACTATATAAGAGCAAAGATCTTTCACATATAGCCTTTAACTTTCCCAGGGTATGCCAACATTTTGTCATGTGGTGGTTTCTATATACATGCTTATGTACCTCTGAAACCGGGAAAAATTATTCAACAGATACCAGTTGCACGCGAGTAACCGGGATAAACAGCTGTGGTCTGTTTACAAACACCGAGCACAATCTGCGCATACTCCGGAACAGGCTTCAGATGGTAAATATTTACGTCGGTCAGACGAAAACAAACACTTGTTGGAAACCGCCCGGTAAGTGCGGAAAATTTGAGATAAACACGCGATATGCGCATGTCCTACTTTGGAGCAGCTGTTCTCCGAAGCTGCTGCCCAGGGTGGGTGGCAAAAGTGGGTCAAGTGCCCAACCCCCAACTTTAATTTTCGCAGATTCCCATGCATTAATCAAAAATTTCGATACACCACCACTAAATTTAACTAAAATAATATATTTAAAACATTGTATGCACATAACCGCTCTATAAAGTTCGGTAAATACTTAATAAATAATTGTATTTGCGGTGGTGGGGTCCAAGTGCAGCCAACAGATAGCTGAACTTTTGCACAGATACACACCATAAACTCAGTTTAGTTATAGAGATTTTTCTTCGTGGACGTGGCTTGCTGTATAACCCGTAAAAAATTGCAAATCTTTTGAAAAAACTAACAAATTTCGAGGTAAATTCATTAAAAATACTATCTATAGTTGCCTAAGCATCCATGGTATATGAAACTTCTCAGTTATCTATGAAGTAGCACTTGTTTTTAAGTTTTTAAGTTGGGATGGCACACCCAAGGGAATGTGTTACGTCATTCTTAGTGTAAATTTTTAAAAATTTGCTTAAAATATTGAATTGCAGAATGCGAAGTCCCTCGGCAGCAGTTTCGGCAATGCGAAGGATTTGTCTGATATAATGACTGGCAGCTTCAAGGTGCAACTCATCAACATGGGCACTCGTGCTGCCGCCTGTAAGTGGTCCCCAGAAGTCTCAACTTGTCAGCGATCTGATTCGATTTTTCTCCCTTACAGTTCAGGCAAAATTGAGAGCCCTTCATGAATACCATGTACGTCTATTGCACAACGTCTTACCCGCGCCCTCTGGCGTAGATATTGCTAACAATATCAAATACTTTTCTCAAACTCTACTAAGTACGTATATAACTATATGTTTGTCAAACATATATAGTCGAGTTGAACATTACTCGTCCTATATTTTCACAGCTGTCCTCAAAGATGTGCGCACCTCGCCGCACGAGCTTATACGCGATCCCCTCGAAGATCCCACTCGCATGTCTGCCTATCCCAATCTCGAATATGGCAACCTATACAACGCTCTTACCATGCTCATAGATGTGGCACCTTGCATCCAGTATGGGCAAATCGGTAAGATTAAGATACCCTACACCAGTTAGACCTTTGCTATATTTAATCTGCACGTTTGTATAGTTTTCGGAAAAGCTCTCTTGCAATGCCTAAGCTGCATCCTCCCATTTCTCGACAAGGATCTCATTGATAATCTACCCTACCTGGTCAGCTCTACTATATCTGTTCTACCGCCAGCTTTGCACCAAGATATTGTCAACGCTCTTTGCTACTATATCCTGCCCTTTACTATAAGTAAGTTGTCTTATCTGGGAATCTTCAGAAGGAATTTACTATCTTTATTTTGAACGGGTATCTAAATTTATCGACACTTTCGTATACACTTATCGATAAACATCAATTTCTACGATTTTAATTCTAAACCTAAACAGCCCGTCGCAGCTCCGATGAGCAGGAATGCCAAGCCTGCCAGTCCGTGTCCTCGGTGATCATGATGGTGCTGCAGTACTCCAACAACCCGGCCCACCACTGCCAGTTGCTGGAGTGCCTGATGACCCTTAAGCACAATGTGGTCAAGGACATCCTCTGCGTGGTGGCCTACGGCACCGCTGTCTCCCGATCCTCGGCCGCCAAACTGCTCTTCTACTACTGGCCCGCCTTTGACGCCAATCTATTTGACCGGAAAGTCCTGCTTTCGAAACTAACTAGTGAGTAGATACCTCTAATAAAAATTAATAAGTCAGTTGATATAACGATAAATTAAAAGACATTTTTCAGGAAACATTTCCCTTTAGATTTCACTTTAAAATATCCATTATATATATATGTACATAAAAATGTTATCTTTATATTGATTTTTCAACCTTATACTCTATAAAATTAATTCTCAGACGACCTGGTGCCCTTCACCTGTCAGCGGGAGCACTGTCCGAACGCCGGGAACGCGGAGGCAGCCAAGGTGTGCTACGACCACAGCATCAGCATCACCTATGCACCGGACTGCCCGCCGCCTCTCTACCTGTGCATCGAGTGCGCCAACGAGATCCACCGCGAGCACGGCAGCCTCGAGTTCGGCGACATCCTCCATCCCATGCAGCAAGTGTCCATGGTCTGTGAGAACAAGAATTGTCGCTCCAACGAGAAGTCTGCATTCTCCATTTGCTTCTCCACGGAGTGCGCCAGCTTCAACGGCAACCATCCCATCCGCTACTGCAGCCAGTGCCACAGCAACAGGCACAACTCCCGCCGTGGCGGGGACCACGTGGTGCACCGCAGCCTACAGCCCGCGTGGCAGATGGACCCCGAGATGCAGATGCACATGGTCGAGTCGGTGGTGAGTCTGCTGCGCGAGGCTAAGCCGCTGAACTTCGAGCCGGGCAAGGAGTCCTCGTCGTCCGATGCCAAGAAGAACGGCTCCGCGCTCACCGCCGACAACATTTCTCTCGAGGAACGGCAGCGGTTGGGCCGCTATGGCATCTGGCTGCTGGTGGGTCGTTGCACTCCCACCGCCGACACTCCCGTCGAGGTGCTGGGCAGGATCCTGAGCATGCTCTTCCACTGGTTCCATGTCACCGCCTATTCGTACGACGGTAAGTACCCGGCCGAGCCCAATTGGCCTCTACTAATGATTTCTTTCAGCTGCCGGTCAGGTGGAGAGTACCATTGAGAAGCTGAAGGTCGATCACGTGTGCAACTGGCTAAAGGAGATCTGTCGCATCCACTACAACGTCTTCATATCCTGCCTCCTGCCTCATCCGCCCGAGTACGCTCGCGTCGGTGGCCACTGGGAGACCTTGGCGTCGCGTACCAGCCACCTGAAGGAGGGACTCCAGCGGCTGATCTGCCTGGTGCCGTACGAGGTGATCACCTCCGAGATCTGGGACTACGTCATGCCGCACTGGATGGAGGCGATCACCAACGACGTAGCCGAGAAGGAGCTCAACGAGCTGAAGATTGTGCTGAGCAAGATCCTTGATCCGGAGATGTCGCCGCTGGGCTTTGACGCGAAGACCATGTACAACTTTGTGGCCATACGATTCGAGAAGACCACGGCCAAGGTGCAGCAGCAGGCCCTCCACTGGCTGCAGATCCTCACGAAGCTGGAGATTCTCATCCCCCTGGTGCAGCTCTTCGCCATGTTCGGGGACGGAGTGCGCATCATGAAGTACGGCATCCAGCACGAGTTGATGCGCGAGAAGGACGCCCAGTCTCAGGCCAAGGCCCCCAAGACTCCATGCAAGGAGAGCAAAGAGACCAAGGCGGACATGGCCAATCCCCCCAGGCGCAGTTCCATTTGTGAGCCAGTCAAGGGAGATGTGGAGCCTCCAGTCAACTAAAAGCTTTCCTTCTTTCACAGCTCCTGTCGTGGAGGATGACTCCGGCAACACATCTGCCATTTCGGATGACGAGGCGCCCACTAATCGCCACACGGAGTTCTCCACGGACGCCGAGCACAACCTCACCTGCTGCATCCTCATGCTGGACATTCTGCTGAAGCAGATGGAGCTGCAGGACGTGGAGCAGCACATGGGCATCCACACGAGCGTCTGCGAGAACGTCTCGCGGCTGATCAAGTGCATGGTTACAGCTGCTCGTGTGGGCCTCAGCAGCCATGTCTGCGCCCTGAAGGTTTTTTGGAATTTAAATTATGAATAATATAAATATATTAAATGCGTAAATCTTTCTAAAACAATTTGCAGGTCGCGGAGTGTGCCTACTGCGAGGCCTCGATCATGTGGCACCAGCTCTCCACTAAGTTGGTCCAGTTCATGGCTCCCCTGAACCCTGTCAGGCCACCAGATGTAGGTCAAAGCTCTAGACTTCTGGATTTGTCTTCATATTAACGTTGTTATAGGTTCCCATCGAGGACATCATCGAGGAGGAGAAGTCCTCCCGGAAGTCTCCGCCCGAATCCGACAAGGAAAAGACCCGTGATCGAGATGTTTCCCTCTCGATGGCACCGCTACCGATCCCACTGGGACCCCTCGGAGGATTTGCAGGTAAATCCAAGACTTTCTGACGCCCACTGTCTTATCTAAAGCCCCCGATACGAATCCCGGTTGTAACATATAAACCGTCTGCAAAGACCCGCCAAAGTTTCTATCCCAAAAACCCACAAAAATCCACCTATAAATAAAGTTCCCACCGTAACAGTAAAGCAGTGAACCGTCACAAAAAGTAGCTAATTGTAGACAGTACTTCAGAATGGAGCATACATTTATAAAATATAATACATAATTCGGGCGGATGGTATGGAGTGACGGCTCGCCCCGTCGAGCCGTCCAGCGTCCTGTCCCTATAAACAGCCCGATTTAGCCTAAAACCCACGTTAAGGTGCAAACCGAACTTTGTTACAACCTACAACTAGAAACCTGCACTGCTATGCCTTGTAAACTTCTTACTTGACCCAGCTAAACAATCCCCAGACTAAACCGAACCCAGAAGTATGAATTAACAACCATCTAAAAGATCATCATCGTGAGGCAATCATCAAACCCACCATCCCATCACCTGTATTTATCTGTTTCAACCATAACTATTTGTCTATCTTGCTATCTCTCTCTACATAAATATGTATATCTGTTTCTCTCTCTCTATCTCTAACATATTCTACTGCGCGTCTGCCTGTACTGTACAAAAATAACATAACTAACGCTGTCTCTCTCTTTCGCTCGCTCGCTCGCACCCTATTCCGCGCGTACGAAACTGTCTGTCTCTGTCACACTCTCGAAAACTTCTCGTCTATGCCCAATAATAATGCCTACAAACCAATGTCGACTCATGAAAAACTGCAAAACTAATACCAAACTAAATTTAAACTCTATCAATCATTATCAGATATCTTTAAGCTAGATCAATTCTTTTCAGACGATGGAAAAATTATTATAATGGCAGGTGATGCACCAACAGCAAATTTTTCATTCGTTACAAAACCAAAACAAAAAAATGAAAAACCAAAAATCAAGAATACAATTACAAATTAACATTACATTATGAAGCATTTGTTGCAACATTTCGATTTCGTTACTCAACTCAAACCAACAATCTTTTATTAACCTAACATTACGACACAAACAGAAACGTCACACAGAAAAAGACAACAATAGTTTCGCTCGATCACTCAAACTCTATCTCACAACCCACACAACTCTCCAGGAGCTGTTCATATATTACGTTATCGCTAGCCCTATGTAATAAAGTATCATAGTGAACAATATAATAACCCAACGACAAGGAATCTTTGGTATTACCTAAAAGATCGCGTAACAAATGAACAGCTCTCTCTCTATCACTGTTTAGCATTCCTAGATTATTTGATTTAGAATAACCAAGCTTATACCCAGTAGACCTCTGTAGCTTGACCGTACCGTCCCTAGTGAGTTAAGTTCCGTTTTGCCAAAGATCGATCTTCCCTCGGCTCGGTTGAACTCCCTTCCCGACACACAGAACTGCGAGTTTAAGTCGTAACACTAAAAGCACAGAATACAACATTACACTGTCTGATTTCTTTAAGCGAAGTATGATTTCTCGGTAGGCGGTACTTAGTTCAAATTGTTGAAAATCCTTAACGTTAATATACGATCCGCGTAGATCCCCCCATTGGCAGTAAATGAAACCACTTGTTGGAAAGTTGTGCATGAGATACTTTCGGAGAAATTCGTTTGTTCCACACAGGATTTCTATGTGTATGTACTTGGATGCATGACCTATTTGTGAATGCCAATCAGTTCTATGTTGACCACTAAGCCAACTTCATTTTTAGCTGGACTCGCCTCCCGATCAGCCCGGTTCCGACTCTAATCCCGTTCTCTACTTCTCTTTACAAAGGTCCTGTGCCGGTGGCCGTTCCGCAGCCAGAACCCCACTCCGTGGGCGGAGTGCTCGTCCACATGCCCCACGTCTGTTCAGTATGTATTTCGCTCATAAGTAATCCTTAGACACATTATGTTCTTTAGTTGTCACTCTTTTATTGACGACCATAATCGAATTTAAAGTTCCTTTTACACACAACAAACAAAAATATAAGAAAAAAAAAAGAAATTTAACTCAAATATTATGCGTTGACTGTAGGTATATTGAAACACTCTACACCTAAACATATCTACTCTATATATTTGCTATAAATATTCAAATTAATTGCAGCAACAAAGCAATACTAAGTTGAAGTGAGCATTCCAGTTGTTTTATTTCCTTGACACACAGTCTGTTTCATTTGATCTTGTGTTGTTCCGTAACACAAATTCCAATTCAGCGTTTTCATTTCCCAACAATTGACCATCGATAATTGTCCAACAATTTTACAAACGTTTTCATTTCTTCACATATTTTTTATAGAATAACGAATATGGGCATTCAGTTGATAGTAATGAATTGAGAAAAGTTCACGCCACAGACGAGGTACTTTGTGCATTCTTAAAAAGAAATACCAAACAAAAAGACAAACAATTCAACCAACAAAAGCTATACAACTTTGTTTTGATCTTGAGTTTCCTCATTTGCCCAATTATGAACCCTCCTCCGATTCGATAATTGTATAATTCTTTTTTCAATATATATACTTGTTTATGTCCAGTCAAAAATTGTAATCTTCGTGTTAAGTGTAAATAAATGTACAGAGTATTTTCCTGCTATTGATTAAGTTTTATTTATCGTTTAACTTGATAGCCATGATATTTTTATTGAACTTTATTTTAAATGCAGCCTTAGCGGAATCGTTAAAGCACTCTAGTGGAGTTTCTAAATTTTAGTTAGCCTTAGAGGCATTTAGCTGAAATCTAGGCCAAGGAATTACCAATCTAGAAAGCAGTAAAGTGTCCTTGATTTCTGAACGTATAATCTTTTATTTTTGTGGCTACGTGTAATCATTAGTAGAGGAGAAGACTAGGCCGAAAGACATCTTACATGGCATCGGAAAGGCATTTTCTTTTGAGAAGCCTCCACTGACGAGCTTTTTACCAGAATAATAGATTCTTTACTCATCGTTTTTATTACTAGTTTTGTTAATTCAACTACTGTGTCTCAAAGTATCTTGTATGTGTGTGAAAATAAATTACAAGTTATCGCAAAACGAACAAAATCGAAAAACTAATTTCTTAAATGTACATTTTATTTGTCAGTCTCAATTTGACATCCTTTTGTTAACATGTAAATATTGCGTTCCGTGCTAATTTGTTCACATACTTCTCCTAATTTGTTCATTGTTGGAAAGCATGCTCAATGTACAGCACTGTCACCCCTGCCCCAGCCACCACCAGAGACATAAAAGATATTATAAATATTATTCACAGCAATGCACCGAAAATGTATCGAGTTTTTTGCAATTTTAAGTGTGTTCTGTACAAATTTTGATGTAAACCTATTTGTTACCTAACCGAGACTCGTCTTGAGACGGCCCGAGGAGTGTAAATGAAATGTCGAAGCTCCCCGAACATTGCATTTATCTTAATGTGTTGTTTATAAGGAATGTAACGTACCGCACACACCACGTATACCCGTGTATATATACGATGTAAACCTGTGTAGAGCCACGGCCCGAGTCCCCGAGTGCTAATCCCGTGCCCCTTGTCTCGTGCAGATCATGACGGCCACGGTAGAGACAGTTTCAGAGCAGCTCGACCTGGCCTCTATCCTGCCCACCGACCGGGCCATAGCCCGCATCCTCTCGGACGCGGACGTGGGCAGCGCCAATGTCAGCGTGACCCGGGCCTCGGTCATGGGCGAAAACGGTGCCAATGGCGGCGCAGCATGCGGAGGCGGCGAAAATGGCAGCGGCTCCGAGGAGGACGAGGAGGAGGAGGACAGCGACGACTTCTGGCACACCTCCGTCGGCAAGTTCAAGTTCACGCTGGACACGCTGCCCCAGCCCTTGCAGTATATTCATCAGCTCCTGACGGTATGGACATTATTGTTTGATATTGTTATAAACCCTTAATCGTTATGAGATATACATACCTCAATCGGGAGATGAAGAAAGAGTTTCGCCCTTACTGGAACCAATAGCGAGATCTCTCCTTACATGACTCTCATCCACAGGAAATCCCTACCATCAAGAAGCCGGAGATCCTGTACTATGTGCTGCAGTGCCTCAACACGATGGCCCTTCATGGCGATGCCCTGGCCAAGGCTGCTCGGGAGCAGCGAGGCTTCTTCATCTGGTGCCAGGAGAATCTGCTGATCAAGAAGTGAGTGAAAACCCGAGCCCAAGGAAAACTATTTACTGAGAATTTCCCTCAGCCTGTGGGAGCTGTGCAACGCGGAGCACTCGCACATCTGTCAGGTGGGCGTGCCCCTGCTGCTGCACTGCATCACGCTGCCACTGGGCTCCGATGTCTTCTGGCGCGTGGTGCAGGAGGCCTTCCACGACACGGACTGGCGTGTCCGATTCACGGCAGTGGAACGAGTTACCGTGATTACCCGGTTCATGGACTCGACGCCCCTGCGCTCCGAGGTGGGTCTGCAGACGGCGCTGGCCACCGCCTTCTGCCACCTGATCGCCAGCATGGACGACATCAATGTGTATGTGGCGCAGCGGGCGACCCTGTACATCGGGACCATCCATGACACGGCAATACGGTCGCTGCTCTTCTGCCTGGAGTCGCAGTTCGATCTCTTCATCGTGGACCGGCCGGTGGTGCTCCAGTCAGTCTACCAGCTGCACAACTCGCTCTCCGACCGCAAGATGCTCGGCTGGGAGTTTTTCCTCAACCGCTTCGACACGCTCTTCGTGGAGGCGCAGATCAGCCTGGAGAAATGCGGCGACATCTCGTACCTGCGGGACCTGCGCAACTCGGACAATGGCAGCGAGGCGCTCTCGGCCAAGATCCAGAAGGCCCGGGAGGCGCTGAACCAGTCGGACACCAGCGGCAGCATGGCCAAGACGCTGAGCGCCTCCTTCGGCACAAAGTGGCCCTACAAGCGGACCATGTCCGCTCCCGCCAGCATGGCGCCTCGTCAGGACAGCAAGTTTGGTGAGCTCATCTTAGCGGATGGAAGGGAATCCAACAATAATTGAGATACCCTCTCACCTTGCAGTGCCCGAGAAGGAGAAGATCTACAGCCGGCAGGTGTCTGCGCCGATCCTCAAGCGGAAGACCTCGCGCTTCGGACTGGGTCAGTTCCTGGGCAGTAGTAGTGGGGGTGCCTCTGGCAGCAGCCAGGCGGCGAATCCAGCAGCAACGGCAGCGGGCGCCACACGACCCAAACCGCCGCCTTGTCCCGTCCACCACACGGCCTTTCCCTACCACCACCACCACCCGCACCCTCACGCCCACCCACACCCACACCCACACCACTCCTACCCTCAGAACCACCACCACCTGTCTCATCATCATGCCGGTAGTAATGCACACGTAGCCACCAGTTCCTCCTCCGCCGGAATGGTCTCGGCGCACAGCCAGAGCCACCAGTACCTAGTGCACTGCGTGCCGCCCAGTCACCACAGTCCGATGCCCACGCTCCAGGAGGCGGAGACTCTGCTGCGCTCCCAGGCGGCCGCCGATGCAGCCGCAGCCAGCGGATCATCCGCCCAGGAGGCAGCGGAAGCGGCAGGAACGGGAGCAGCTGCGGGAGTCAGCAGCAGCACTGGGAATCCCAATACCCCCCACTCCTTCCACTCCCACTTCCAAAAGCATCCATCGGCCCCCAATTTGCTGCCCCCGCAGCCAGCCATCGTGCCGGCCCCCAGTCCCAGCCCCTCGACTCTGGCCTTCCCCCTGCACTGCACCTGCGATGCCGCACCCCACTCGCATCCCCAGCTCTCGGGTGCGGCGGCCACCGGCGGCACGGCGAACCCAGGTAGGTGCTAGAGCATGTGTGTCCACCGTGTCTCTGTGTTTGCTCTGTGTGACCCCTTCCTTCAGTGGTGTCTGATGATCGGTGTCTTAGAGGAGAAAATAATGTGTGGTGTGCCACTCACAAGGGATCTGGGATCTTGACTAGAGTTTGGAAAATATATTTTATATAGAAAGTAGTGTTTGTGAGGTCCTAATAGTCAAAGAATCGAACCTTTTCAATTGTACAATTTATTCATTCTTTGATTTGTAGTTTTTATTTGTATAATGGAACTTTAGGACTCGTTTAAAAAAAAAAATTAAAATATTTATTTTAGAGATTTCCTAAGTTTATCTTATTGTAATGTAGTTTTGATTAGATTTTCCTTGTGGGTGGCATAACCTCTAATTGTCGGTGTTCATTTGGCTTGCTCAGTGTATAAAAATCAATCGAATTCTTATAACGATCAAATCAGAATGAGAATTTAGTTAAAATAAATTTATTTACCAACAAATTCATTATTTTTTTCGTTAGCCTTTTCACATTAATATTATTTTGCACTATTATATTATAATATATTGAGCTTGAATTGAGTATTACACATTATAACACTTTTTAGTGGCTACAGAATTCAGACTTGAGAATTTCTAGCTCTCGAGTTAGCATTATTATATTTTACTATTTATACTATGTATATAAAACTACTTATTTGATATTTTTTATAAGACAATCATACTTATTTTTAAATGCAGACTGAAGTGCATGAAAAACAAACATACAAAATACTAGTATATATCATATAAACATACCAACAGGACATTATTAACCATCTAATCGCTGATCTATATATATTTATTATCTATGTATAATATGTATTCGTTCACATATAGTTGTGTGTGTAACTCTGCTTTTATCCAAAATGTCATTTTAAGTGTGTTCCCCCCTCGAACTGGTACGTATGCTCAATATCTCTATCGCGGACCTCTCTCTCTACCAAAGAACAATGTGTTTCTTCCATCCTCCACCTCTCTTTCTGTCTCCTCTCTCTCCCCACCAAAATTTTAAATTAATTCCTATTGGCCTTTGCTCAACAGAGACTTCACTGTACATTATACAAGACTCGTACAAATTTTTGAATCTACAAATAAGAAAATCAATCTAATTGTGAAATTGGCATGTGGCTGTAAATGAAAACAAAAAAAAAAAGAAAAAACAAAAAGATATTGGTGTTTTTCCCTACTCCTTCCTAAGCAGATGTAAATTTTTCGCAATATAATTTCGATTCTAACAAGATCATATTCTTAAAATTCCAAATAGATGGTCACATCCACTCGCTGGGCGGCTTAAACGATGACAACCTCATCGGCTTGCTGTCGAGGATCACGGAGCTGGAGGAGTCCGACCGGGAAACCATTCACCTTTTGGTCTTTATGCTCATGCAGTTCATGTCTCGCACGGATCAGGCATTCCCTTCGGAGGATAAGCCCGTGACCAAGACCCAAAATATTGTCCTGAAGCATCTTTTCCTGTTGCTCGGCCACAACCAGATCGACAAGTCCTTTCACACAACACCGGAGTCTTTGAGGTGGGAGGAGGAGGGAGTTTAAATATGAAACTAACATTTCATTTCTCAGGGTCTCGGCCGTGTTCAACGCCTTTTTGGCCAACCTGCCGCAGGTTCTGGACCAGAACCACCTGATCGGTGGCCTCATCCTTCCCTCGGTTATGCAGATCATTCTCTATGCCCCCAATCCAACCAGCACCACTGGCGAGTACCAGAACATCGTCTTCAACTACTCGCTGTGGCACCTGGAGCAGTACCCGCGCCGCAACTGGCTCTTCACCTTGTTGGTGGTGCTCTACAAGTACTCCTACACCCAGCCGCCTCTCAGTGGCTACGTTATCTCGGCCATCCGCATGATCATGAACAGCCTGCGCGGCCACTTCCACCAGTGCCGCCGGATCCCCACTACCACGATCCTGGACATACAGGGCGTGGGCGGAGCCGCTCGCTCACGGGACGTCAGCCAGCCCTCGCTGGGCACCGATCCGGACGACAAGGAGGCCAGTCCGCCGGCCAGCCCCATGTTCCCCTCGGAGGGCACTAGTGCCGCCTCCAAGAGCAAGGGTCAGAACGTGGCATTCACACCCAAGCTGCAGCACGCTTTCCGGAAGTACAATGACTCCAGCCTGGATGCGGACGAGACGGAGTCGGAGCTGGTGGCCATTCCCGAGAGCGATCTCTCCGACAGCACTCTACATGGCAGCAGTGCCCCGGTAGCTGTCCAGTTCTCATAACTAAAAATTTTAAAATTTTATGATCAATTTCCTTACATTTCAGGGATCCTTTGACGACACCATTCATTTCGAGGATGTTATGCCGCGCAATCGCCGAACCCTTGAGTACACCGAGGAGGTGAGCCCGAAGTCTGACTATGTTTAATATATATAAACACAATTGCAATCCTTCCAGAAATCCACCAAGTCTCACAAGTCGATGATCACCACCAAGGTGGGCGATACGTATACAACCAAGATCAAGGCCACCACCACCAGCGAGACCCTGGTTACGACCCACACGAGGCACAGCCTGCAGGAGGGCGTACGCATGATCGTAACGCCTCTGGTGGGAGCAGAGACCACGGAGACGGCCATTGTGAGTCCTCCGGTTGACGTCCATCGGGCGGTGACCGTGCGCAACAAATCACTCGAGAACGCCGCCGCCTCCACCTCTAAGATGTTCGCTGCCATTGCCACAAATCATCTCAAGGCCCTGGGCGCCCTTCAAGATGTGCCGACAGCGGCGACGGTAGACAGGAAGGCAGCATCCAGTAGCGGCAGTGGTAGCCGTTCGGCCAACGGCAATGGCAGTGGAGGCAGTGCTCCGGCTGCCGTCCAGGCATCATCCTCGGCCACAGCTCCTACTGTGACTACCAAACCAATTGGACGGCACAAGACTATAGTGGAGTGCAGTGCCGGGAACTCGAGCTCCTCGGCGGATGACTCGCGGCAAAAGAAGTCGCAGACCAAGTCGCTGAAGCGCACAGACAAGAACTACGGCTCGCCGGAGTCGCCGCTGTCCAAGATGAGCGTGATGCCGAACCCAAGGGACGAGGTGGACGAGGGAATGCAGAGCCTGCCCCCACCCAAGAGCATTGCCGCCCTGGAGATACCCACTCCGGAGCGTTTGCTGCCCATTGGTACCCAGGACTCGGTGGCAACGCTGGTGGAGCGGGTAAGGGATGGCCTCAACATCCCGGATATCAGTCATCTCAAACAGGACAGTCTGGATGTGTCGGAGAGCACCAAGGACGACGTGACGCCCAGCAGCCGTACCAACTCCCCCCGACGTCTCATCAAGCAGGTGGCCCTGGAGTCACCACCAAACCCGAATGCCCAGCTGCCCTCTCAGCCCTCGGCAGATCTGCACACCTCCATCTTGAAGAACGTTCAGCAGGAGCTCAAGCAGAATGCGGGAGCCAACGGCGGCGGAGGCCTGACCACCAGCAACAGTATCAAGCGGCCCCGCCAGAAGCTGGCGCCCTTCAATGTGGACACCAACGCCATTCCGGACATACGTTCTCGCTACGCGGGCTCCTGGCCTCCGCCACCCTTTCAACCCGTGGACCCCGAGCCCGATGACGATGGGGATGAGATCGGGGCCGAAACCACAAATGGGCATGGAGCGCAGTCCACTTCGCATGCCGCACGTGGGGTAAGTCTCTCCCACATTGGAATTCTGATATAACTAGAAATAACCAAGAAACATATTCCGTAAATCCGCCAAGCAGCAGAGCTCCCGCCGGGTGGGCGACTACACCATTGTAGAGCGCTGCTCGGACTGTGGTGCCCACATTGAGGAGTACACGGACGAGGAGATCGGTATTTTCATCGTGATCCTGGGCACATTTATCCACCGTGAACCCGCTATGGCAGCACCGTTCCTGCCCGAGATTCTGACCATGACTTCGCGGTAAGTAGAGGCCACATCAAATTTTGACTTTCTTCTTAAACTTGGAACTCCACCCTGCCATCCAGCATCTGTCTGAGCTGCACCCATGCCTGGCAGGGCGAGAATGGCCCACCCTTGGCCAGCAGTGCCCAAGCGGTGGCCCTCCAGTTCTTCCGCTGCATTCTCCACCAGCTGGCCCCCAACGGCATCTTCCTGCAGGTGTTCCAGACCCAAATGAAGAGTGAGTAATAACCAAGAGCCAAGGGCATGGTTTGAACCTCTCCTACTTCCTGATTCCAGTGAAAATACGCCACAATCACTTCCGGAGCATTGCCAAGGCGCTGCAGGATTTCCAGGATCTGAATGCCACCAGCCCCATTTACATGGTGTGCGAATCCCTGACCTCCAAGAAGGCGCTGCCCGTCGACCAGCTGCCCGTGATCTTCCGCAACATGGCCGAGTACCTCAACCTGCAGTGCGTGCCGGCCGAGGCAGGCGTGGGCTTGGCGGTCTGGTCGCAAGCAATGCAGGCAATGGAGTCGCTGCTGCGCCAGGTGATCGTGATCATGCCCAGCCTGAGCAATGCCGAGTACATGCTGGACATAATCGCGGCCACGTTGAGGCTAAACTGTGTGCCGAAGACGCTGCTAGATCCGTACTCCAAGATCATGGCCTACTGCGTCCAGCACACGAACCTCGAGTACCAGACCCTCTACGAGCTGTGCACCCTGAACACCCGCTCCTTCAGCAAGGACCGCGACAAGAACCTCCTGTGCCGCCAGATGATCTTCGAGTTTGTCCAGGCCCTCAAGTTCAAGTCGAACATCCCGGACCATAATCTCCTCACGATCGTCGGGTTCGTGCTGCTCGATGCCGGCGGCACGTTACCACCGGGATCTGCTCCTGGCCTGCCCGATGCGGCTCCCATGCTGACCACCAATGCAGCCGACTGCTTGAGGCAGTACATCAACGACGTGATTGACTTTCTGGCCGACTTCCACACGCTGAGCAAGATCAAGGTAAGAGCCCTCTGGAAACTAAATTCCAATTGTCGAAAATCTGTCGCCACAATTTCAGAACTTTAAGAACGGCCAGGCGAGCAATGGACTCGGTGAGGACACCCTGGGTGGGGTCCTTAAGGGAGCGGTGGCCCAATACCTGGCCCTAGAGATGTCGCGGGGCAACTCACGGGACAACAAGGCGGTCTCCCGTTACCTGCCCTGGCTGAACAATGCTCCGTCCTCCCTGCAGCAGGGGTAAGTCCACACTCAGGGTGCCACCTTTGGAATTATCCTTGATTTTATCCTCCCTCAGGCCCAAGGAGTTCACCGAGTGCGTGGGCCACATGCGCCTGCTATCTTGGCTCTTACTCGGCTCCCTTACCCACATGGCCCTGATGCAGCGTCGCCAAGAGACCCACACCATACCCACGCCCCTGCCCCCCAACTTGGCGCCCGGCCAGGGATCGGCTGGTGTCCACTATCAGCACCAAGGAGTAACATACTCGCAGCCAGTGCCGCAGGAGGCCTCCTGCCACATCGCAGATCACATTCAGGTGATCTTCGCCGGATTCGCGGAGCAGTCGAAGACCTCGGTGCTGCACATGTCCTCGCTTTTCCATGCCTTCACCCTGTGCCAGCTGTGGACGGTCTACCTGGAGCAGATGGCCCATAACACCAACAGCAATGCGGAGGGCAGCACGCTGGGAGTGCTTTTCGAGTTCTGGGCAAAGGTTACGCCCTGCATCCTGCAGCTGGTGTCCCACGCCAAGCCGACGGTCAACAAGGATCAGCAGCCGACCACCATGGACTTCCAGACGCAGAGCGCCAACTCCAAGTTGTCCGAGATGGTCAACCTGCACTTCCTCAGCCTGCTGGAGGCCCTGAAGGACACCAACTCAACGGTGCTGGGCAAGCTGCTGCCCATGTGGAGCCCCGTGCTCTCCTCGCAGACCCAACTCTCGGACACGCTGCACGTCCGTCTGCAGAACGTGCGGGACTATGCTCCGGACTACGAGGAGCAGCAGGCCCTCAAGTCAGAGGCACTGCTGAAGTGGCTGCAGCGCCTCCAGTTCAAGATGGGGCAAATCGAGCTACAGGCCTCCACGGCCACCCAGTTCTATTCGATTTAAAGAGCACATGCACCTAGTGAGTTTTGCTGGTAGTTTTAGTCTTAATCAGTAATTGTTGCCTACGCCAAATAAATAGTTCACAATGTTTGTTTAATGGAAAAAACACAGGACGCGCGACGCGCTTACTCGAAAACTGTGTAGTGAATGCCGCCGCCAGTGGCTGTTGCCTTATCCTGGATCGTCGGATCCTGCACTTCATGGGACTCGCTGGCTCCTGGCCTGCCCTCGATGAGAAAGTGTGGCTGGGGGTTGCGATAGTGGCGGAAGGATTCCTTTGTCTTGATGACGCCTTCAGCGGGATAGTTCCTTGACTCAGTCTGTTTGGCCAGCCGCTGCTCGGCCTGCTGCATGCGAAACTCCTGCGAATTAGTGTTTAATAAAGGTATGTCGAGGGAAATTGCTTGCAAGCCCACCTTGATCTTTTGCATAAAGTCCAGCTGGAGCGCGGCAGACTCCGCCAGGGGCACCAGCTGCACCTCCTTGTGCTGAATCAGCGGGGGAGTGGCCGCCGTCACCTCCCAGTGCTTGCCCTTCTTGCGCACCCGCTCCTTGTCGGGATCGTGGACATTGGATGTCGTGGTGCGAAAGGGTCTAAACTTCTCCCTGGCCGGCGGATTGGCGCTCCCCTCTGTTTTGTCGATGAGATAAAGGGCGTGCTGGTCGACGCGCTGCTCCTTGGGCAGTCCTTGCTCTATGATCTCAGCCGGCTGTGAACTAGTGTCGCTGTGACCGGCAAGGGCGGAATCCGGGGAGTGTGCAGGCTTCTTGAGCTCCTCGATGTCTGCCAGATCCGCAGCCGTAATGAGGCTCTCGGGCGGGGGCAGCACTTTCACTCGCTTTTCATGCATGGTGCCTTGGGCGATGATTCGCAGGGGATCCATCTCTACCTCGTCGTCGCTGTCCAGTATGTCGTCTACATGGGCACCCTCATCCAGGGTCCGCCCATTCCACTCCAGATTGTTCAGCGCCACCTTTCCCTTCTCCGCAATGTTGAGACCGCTGAGGAGCCGGGTGGCCTCCTCCACTTCATCCCGACGCCTGATCTCGTCCAGGAGGCCGGCGTACGAGTCCAGCAGACGCTTGCCCTTGTCCGGCAACTGCTGCAGGCGCTTGCTGGCTCGGAAAAACCGGGAAAATAAGTGTAAGCTCCACAGGTTAACAGGGAACTCACGTGGACGAGATGTAGTGCCCCTGCCTGTCCCTCATCTCCAGCAACTGCACGCGGGTGAGGCTCTTTAAGTCCTTGCAGTGCTGCTCCTTCACCTGGCTGGTGCCCGGGATGCGGTTCAGCGGGGCCGCAATGTGGTGTTCGTTCATATTCGCTGTATTTCGTTTGTTTTTGTTTACGGTTGTCGAAAACATATCGAAGTATCGATTTATCGATATTTCTTCTAAAAACGATAGAATTTTTATCGTTCACGACGATCTGGTACTTTTGGTCGCTCGTTCACTGAGTGTCTGGCAACGCTGAACGAGCGACCCGACTTTTCGAACCAGGGCTACTCGAACTTATCTATTGATTTATCGATAATATTTTAGCGCCTTTTATCAAATTTGAACACGTCGTGGCAAAGTTTCCGTCGTGGCTCTTTTAATATCGATCAAAAATCAAACCCAGCAGGTTTTTCTACAAACCTCTAGCTTCCCATATATACATTCTCAGCACACACACATGCCGAATTCAGCCGTAGTGTACTCTGGTGTCTACGAGGTTGATCGCCTTCGACGACGTCGCGATCGGCGGGTGCAGGAGTACATTCAGCGCCGTTCCCGTCGATTCTACCGGCCGCCGCCTCCAATTACCATGTGTCGCATCACAAAACTCGTGCTCTACATCATAATCTTTGTTGGGCTGCTGGCAGTGGTTACGGGTATAATGGTGGTTTTGGTGATGCACTTCCGCATTCCGCCTGACAGGCCGGCAGTGACCAAGATACCCGGACTCTGCACAGTGCCCGGAACGCTCGTGGGCGGCGAGAAAAGTATTGAGTGGGGCGTCAGCCTCCTCAAGGAGATTGGCGCTTTTCGACGGGAGATAGAGCGTCATTTGGACCCACTCGGCGTCATCGGAGAAATCCGTATGACGGACTGTAACACGGACCTCTTCTGGGGCTATGCCACCGGTAAGCCTTGCATTTTACTGAAACTCACCAATACGCTGGGCTTTACACCAAAAACCTACGACTCTGCTTTGGAACTGCCGGAACATGCTCCGGATGATCTGTTTTACTACGTGATATCGCGGCCTAGAGATCTGCGAACTAACCGCATATGGGTGTCTTGCAGTGTTCGTGATAGCGATATAAAAGTCAGCATCAAATACATTCCGAACCGTTTCTTCAGAATAAATGAATTGTCCACACCGCAAACAGCCTCCTTCAAGAACCACGATCATGGTGAGGAAGACAATCCTGCCCTAAGCCGCATCATCGGTGTCCAAGTCTCTAAGATTCCGCCCAACCTCGACGTATTTTTCCATTGTCAAGTTTGGGCAAAGAACATCCCCCTGGACATGGCGTCCGCCAAGTTCAGAATACGCTTAATGGCGCCTGTTTCGAAGAAAGTTAAAATATTAGATGAGTGGGAAGGTTAAGGGGCTTTCGCATTGAAGTTCAAGATATTACTACATAACTCTTATCCTTGACCTGAATAAAGGGGACGAACATTTGTGAGGAGAAATGCTGTTTGCCGATTTTAGAATCTATTGAGTTTAAATAAATGAAAAAATGTTTCTTTGATAATACTAATCTCATACGGCCTTTATGAAATGTGTACATACATGCATATATAACTTAATTTGAACTTGTCCTGCAAAAATGGTGACAAATAAATTTAGGGACTTCCCCTAATAAGCCAAATTTAGTGTACCCAAAAGCCGAGAAAGTGGGAATTTCTTCAGAAATTTAAACTATTTGAGATTTTTAAGGGGAAGGCACCTGGCCACACCAATTTTACATCGTTTTACTTACCGATTGGGAATTCGACCCCTTTTTACGTACCGATTGCGAATTCGACCCCGTTTTACATGCCTTCTACCCCATTGCTACATTTGACACGCCAAGTTAACCGCATAGCCGAATTGCGCCTGGCCACACTGTTTGCACTAACAAAACAAAAAACTTAACAAAAGTCATTTACTAATATTACTGCCGTCGATTTAGTTAGCGCGAACCGACACCGAGCTCAGGCAAACAGCGCTACCGTTGTACGTCAGCATTTCAGTAATAAATCATATCAAATAGTGGCGATTCCGCTTGGAAGTGTGTGAGTGGGTGTGTGTGTGTGTGCGTGCGTATGACTCGTGTTTTTTAGCCGACAATTGGAGAAAAAAGCAAGAGAACTAAAGTTTTCAACTAAAAGCCGCTACAAAAAGGTAGCGCGAAAAGTTATAAACATAAACAACGGTGCGAGCAGAGTTCTGGCACTTGGCATCGGATCGAACGGGTCTTGCAGATATATGAATTAAATATAGCAAGTGCGTGCGAAGGTTACGCGTCGAGTGCATTTGCATATGTTTGGAACTCGTAGAGAAAAGTTAAAACCCAAAATATAAAGGTGCTACTAATTTAAATAAAGTCTAATTCTCGCTCTTGCCCTTTCTGTCTCCGTATCACCCCCCTACATCATCCGCCCGCAGCGATTCAAGGGAAAGAACAACTTGTAATACTTGGAAAAGATGCAGATCAAAGAATTGTGAGTATTGATATCTTATCTGGTTTACCTGTGATTATTAAATTTCCCTAAAAACCGTTCAAGCCGCCAACGGCCTGTGACAAATCGATTTTCCGCTCTCTTCGAGACTCCCGCCCTCTCTTAGCTTGCGTCTCTGGCGCGAGTCGCCTCTCTTAAGAACTCTGGCGTCGTGTTGGCTGTTTGTTGCTTTTGTTTCTTTTGCAATTAAGCTTGCGGGCATTTTCCACAAAAACACCAACAAAATAATGTTTTCTTATCAGCCCGCTCACTTTCCCTCCGCCCCCCCGTTCGCGTTCGATTTCGCTCTCGCACTCACACTCTCTTTATCGCCCGTTGCAGCTGTTTGTGATGACGTAATGAGTTTCAAGTTGGAATTAAAGCTACGTAAGCCAGTTCTACGTAAGCCGTCGTAAGAATCTCATCAGTTACTTGATTTACAATGGCTTTCATGACTTTCCTTTTTTTTTTTAGCGGCGCCACGTTGTCGCTTTTGTGTGACTCACATCGCTCTCTTTTGCGCCTCTCTTTGGGTTTCGGCCTAGCTTTCGGCGAAATTTAATCAAACAAGTTGTTAAAGTGCGATAAGGTCGTTGCGTAAACGAGTCCGATAACCCCCACCCCGTTAGTCACTCTTGTCTAAGATCCTTTACTATATCCAAATACTGCTTCCACCTATCAAAAAACTCAATCCAATAAAATGGGGTTCTATAATTTAACAATCTAAATGATAAATTTGTTGTGTTTGTGTTTATTTTTCTGTTTATTTAAATTTTAGTAAACTGGTATTCAATGAGACCCTTACCCTTTGCCCGCATTGAAGTTTATCTTTTATATTTACATTTTATCGACTCTTATTTGCAAAAAGCTCACACACGTTCATAAGTACTTATGTATTGCCTTTTAAGGGGGAGTGCTTTCGTATTCATATCCATCCTCACACTACGGAAACGTTACTTTTTATTCATTAACAAAAATGAAAAAAAAATATATGTATATATAAATATATTCATACATATATGGCAAAACTAAATTGCTTGGTTTATAATTGATTTTGACTTTGGCAGCTGTTGGAAAAGCAAGGTCAAACAAAACAGATTCCACATGGAAAAGTCATACTGTAATCTTACAATTCTTATCGCTTTTTATAGCCGGCGTTTCCCTTATCGTGCCAATCAATCTGTTTATAAGCTATGATCGACCATTTAAAGGGTTTGTTGCAGATATTCTATTGACATGTCGAGTTTTTTTTTTTTTTTTTTTCATTTCTAAAGACACAGGTAGCAAAGAGCGGGAAACCTTCTCGTAAAAGTAAATCGTTATTGTTTTTGCGCCTGTAATTTATCTTGACGAGAAAGAGTCACTTAGTGCTGTCAAATTCATCAAATTCAGAAATGTATTGCAAGGCGCAAGCATAAAACCGTTGATGCTTTTTTGAAATTAAATGGGATTTTGCGGATCCGAAATAGAATACATACACTGACGCGTGAGAAAATTAAATTAAATTAATTTATTTTATTATTTATTAAGAATTTGGTTTTTGAAATCGCATAATATAACTATGTACATACATATTTCTTAGGTTAAAAATGTTTATTTCCGAAAAATCCCCTAGGATTCGTATTTTGCCTCTGCTAAGTCTCTGTTAACTTCCAGCCATTTTGCTGGCGGATTCAGATCCGCAAGATCAAAAATGAGTTATTTTAAAATACAATGCGATTATGTAAAATGCAAATGATAATTTTATTTCATTCTTTGATGGTTTAGAAACAATGTTGCATAGCTAAAGCTAACATACTTGATTTATAAATACTTATTTGGTGGGTGCAACCTTCAACATTATTGCAAATCCGGCCCTGTTCTAGATTCTGAACGGAGAAGTCGGTTTTGAGAAAGATCATTTAAGGGTTGTCCGCGTAATAATAATTACATTTATTAATAATTACTTTTGACTCTATAAAAGAATCTATTAACGTTTTATAGCAGGTTGAATTAGCCTTTATACCCTACTTAGAACTCCATTTTCAAAAAAAAAGTTTATACAAATACTCACAAATATCGCTAAGATGCCCTTATTTCGAAATCCAAAATGTTTTATATCATCTTGTATCGAAAAACAAACAATCACATAAACAGGCTATGTTTAGTATTAGATCGTAATCAAATGATCTCTACAATTAATTATTACAATAATTTGACACTCCACAGTGGTGTAAGTGAGTCCGAAACTTGTCTCTAAGTCACCGATTGACATCAAGTGCTAATTAGAGTAGTTACAAAATTCTCCGTGTGCGCCGGAGATGTGTGTACTTAGCTTTAAGTGACATTACGTGCCCATCTGACTGGAGGTATACAATTCAGCCTTGTGAAAGCCTTTATTGAAATTCCTGGTATTATAGTCCCCATAAGTTGACAGAAGTAATCTTCGTGTGTGCCATCAATGTTTAATTGTTATTGATGTCGTAATTTCCATGCCGAGAGCCTTTTGCCTTTGCATTTCAAAATGCTTTTTCCTGCCAGATTTTGCATTTCCCCTCGGTCTGCTGTGGGAGTATGAACCATTTGGCACTGAGCATTTCAACGCTTTCATTAAATAAAAAGAAAAAAAAAATGTGGGAATAAAAGCAACGTGTGCCGGGTGGTGATGGCAGATCGCCTCAGGCGGATAAACAATTTTAAATGGCCACGGGGCAGTGTGGAAGCATGAATCAAAGCGATAGGCTGCACTTTGTGTGTTTCATCTGATACAGTGTGTGGTCGGTCAACACTTTATTGTTTACTATGAAAAACGTTCCGAGTGTCGTACTCCATTTATTTTCATAGTAATGTGAGCATCAGTTCATGAATGCCAACAAAATAATTGGAAACTGGAATCATAAGGCATTGACCACATTTTGAAAGGCTCTAACAGGAGCTGTTGTATTTAAACTCTTTAACCAGCTAATGTTGTTCATCCTTTATCATAAAACATTCAATTTGCCCACCTCTTCATTATGAAGTATAACTTTTTAACATTCAACCCCCTCAACTTTGATCTGTGAAAGGAAAAGCTTGTTTTCAATGTCAGTTCCCTCTGCACGGCACTCGTCATAAAGTAGCTCTAGCGTGACTTTTACTGACCCAACTGATTGGCGCACTTTGTATCCCCTACACATATCTGTCGGATACCCTCCCCTCTGGTCTTCTCGTCCATTCCGCAATCAATTCGAAAATGGCACGAGCTCCAATTTAGTTCCGCCATTTGTGTTTTTTTATGTTCCGCGATAAGATAACAGGCAGCGTTTGGTTTTCGGTTTGTGTCTGTGGTGAGAGAGTGTGTGTTTAGTTTCTGTTATTTCGTTTCGAAATTTGCTGGCAATTGAGTGTGACGGTTTACTGTTGGTTAGCGCCAGCCGAAATGTGCTTAAAAAGGGGTCTGGAAACAGAAGGCCAATACATATTATTTACTAGTTAATGGCTCTTAAATTTTAAAACCATTACAACAAATTACTAGATTGCTGAGGGGGTTTTTTTTATAACCTACTCCCTTCTTTGTCCAGTGTTTAAATTAATGATAAGCGACTTTGAGTTGCTATAAAACTCAATAGTGTCTAGGTACAACCTAAAAGACTCTCTACAACGAACCAAATGAAACAACTTGACCTTGATCCCTATTCCATAAGGGATATTGTGTAGTTGTCTTGGCGTTAGGTTACGCCTTACATATACATACGAATAATAACCCGAAATATTACGCAAAAGGCTTGCGTTAAAGCTGTAGTTTTACGTGGATTTGCTTGAATGAGTCATTGCCAAGGCATTATTAACCACACTGGCAATCTCTTTGTGACATCTTTATTGCGGGGTAAATCAATTATTACTGGCCTTTCTGTTTTGGCAGTGGTCGGTCTGCAATGGTGGCCGACTGCCGCCACAAGAGCCTTGGCCGAGAGCTTTTTACTTGACCGCCACGACAGACCACACACACACAGGGTCCCTGAACACAATCACTTTCCATTTTCAATTATGCCAACAAAAACCCAAACAATTTCGCTTGTTTACGGCCGCCAGAGAGGGGGGCCAAAAGTGGTCAGTGGGGGACCCTTGAGTGTGTTTCTTTTAGGCCACATAGGTCTCATTAAGAGTTCTTCAATATTCCGCCGCTGCTGCTGTTATTGTTTTGCGCCAAGCCAACCTTCCCTCTTAACCTCTCCATCATATGTGGCAATTTCTTTTATGTTTCTGTTTTTCTTTTTGCATAATTTGTGTATTGCTCCCATTGTGCTCTGGTTCATGAAAACCCTCGCCACAAAACACACGATTATATCGTTTGATCTTTCGAAATTTGGGATATTTTCACCCAGTTGGATGTTGGTTTTTCCATCCATCCCTTTGCTGTGAACTTATTTTCTTGCTTATTTGTTCCTCTTTGCGAATGATTTTTTTTTTTTTGTCAGAAACTCATTTTGTGTCGCCTCTGTTCTTAGGTGTCTGTGTAATTTATTTTTATTTTATGAGCTTCCTTAACATTTTCTTTAACAAATTTCCACTAATAATATAGAAGGAACTTTTGATAAGATAGTTAGCTGGGATAATTCACTAAATTTATTTCTTTTAAAATGTACAGTAAAATGTTTTACTACCCAATGATGACAGATATCTGAATTCCGTTAATATCTTTAAAAATCTGTCTTACATTTAATTCATGCATTAAATTAAACAAAAGTATTACTTACGCTCACTTGAACTTAAAATGCATGAAGCAAATGATTAAGTAGAGTTTCACATAACTTCATTAATAATTAAACCCCGCAACACAGTGTTTAAGCTTGCCCCGAGCCCCTTTATAGTTCCAACTTTGCGTCTCCCCTGCCCCACCCAGCTGAAACATTCATCTTGTTTTCGGGGAAATCCCCCGATGAACTCGGGGCGAAAGTTAAATCCCCCCTCATCTCCAGCGTTGCTCACCGAACTTTAACCTTTTTAGGGGCGTTGCACAGTTGGCCAACTTGGCAGGAGTCGCAGTACTTTAAAGCCCGTAAGTCCCTTTTGCCACGCCTACCAGTTGCTCGAGTCGGCTGGCAATTAGGAAGCACATCATTATTAGTGTCAACAGAGGGCCAAAAGGTTAATTGCGCCTGCAAGACGCGTTGCTCACAAAAGCAGGAAGGAGACCCCTTTTCAGGATCCGTTCCCTCACCTACGACACGTTTTCAACTGCTGTGTGGCATTGTTTTGGTGTTTGTGTATATATTATATATGGTGTAAAGGGTATACGGATTGCAGCTCATAAAACCCAACCAGCACAGGGCTTGCCTGCTTTATGGCCAAGGAGTTTCCGTTCGCACCTTGCGAATGTCGTGGGGCCATCTCCAAATACATGCCAAGAATCTCCGCCCCATAGGGACAATTTATCCTTTAACTCGCAGGAAAATATTTTATTTGTAAACCTGTCGACTTTTGGCTTTGCTTGGATTACAGTTTGTCGTTTATATTCTTTAGAAAAAGATTAGTTTCTCAGTTGCAAATCGTTTTAATCAACCTTTTTTTTAGGACTCTGCTGGGAGTCGTTTATAAAGTGAAAATTCACAAGGAGTTTTGTGAGAATAAATGACCCGAATAAGAATAATCTTTAGTAGTATTTGAATTAATTTGCTTAAAACTGAATCGAATATGGGTTTTCCCCTTAAAACATTTTGTTAGTTGGTTAGTTTTCGATTCTAAATATTGCATTATCGGGGTAGGTTAACTGCTTAACAGGAAGAATAAAGTTGATACTCGGGAAAAGTAAAAACTCTTTAATGAACTATTAAAAGCGGCCTTGTTTTGAAAAGAATTTTATTTAGTTTAACCCAAGTTTAAAGAGCACTCTCTTGACTTACTGACGCTTGACTGCTACAATTTTAGCAAATAAAATGTCGCTACCAAAACAGCGACAAATGTCAAGCGATGTGAACGCGTTTCAAGGCTGTCATAATTATATGGTGGCTCCCAAAACATTTCCTACAGCTTCCGTTGCTTGCGACCATTTTTATTTTGGTAATTAGAGGATGAGTGTTTTTGGGCCGGAAGTGGGTGGCTAGCGCAGGTTGAAGGCCGTGTATATTTATGCATGCAAATAAAATTAGAAACTTTTTTGCAGCAATTCAGGAATTCCCATTCGCAGCTTTCTGCAAAGCAACGCCCTCTTATGTTGGCTTTAAATTAAAAATTAATTATTTATATGGTTCAGGAGTATTGCTTGCACACAATCAGGTATATTCTTTTTCATACGATTTGCCATCGAGTAAGTCCACTAATTCTAATCTAATTTCACAAGTATCAATCGACTTCAATTGGTTTTGGTTATACAGATGGTCTTTCTGGCAGGTGGCCGAGGATAGTTTGTTTCATTTAGCTCTGCATACTTTAGGGCTCGAGTTGAGTGCACAGAATGTGTACAATTAGTGTAGTGCTTGTAATTATGCAAATTTTGTAGGCTAAGGTGTTCATGACACAATTAGGCTTTGTATGTTTAGCTGATTTATCTTTGAACATGAAAGCATTGAAATAATAACATAATAGGTGAGTCAACTACGATGTTGAAAGAACAAAGCAAACGAGTTGGAAATCTTAAGTCAAAAGCTGTTTAAATGGCAAGAGATTTTAATTGTTATTAAGCAAATATTTCAGACTCAACGCCATTTCATTTTCACATTTAATGCTCTGCCTGAAGCCCACATACCCCCCTACTATCAAAGGTATCCGCTGCTTTTTGTACACAGGCCTGATATTTAATTAAAACTGTTATAATAAACTTAATTAAAAACGTGTATCGCTTCCACTGACACTGTCGTTCTTTGTCCTTTTTCTCGTTGCAGCCGTGTGACCTTGCCATTAACTGTGGAAGAGGTGAGTTCTGAGCGAAATTTCTGATGAAAGAGAATAACTTTCCACTTATTGTCTCTTTTGTCTTATCCCCATCCACAGTATCAAGTAGCACAATTATTCTCGGTGGCCGAGGCATCAAAAGAGAATACGGGCGGCGGTGAGGGCATCGAGGTGTTAAAGAACGAACCTTTCAACGATGTTCCCCTGCTGGGTAAACCATTACGCAAATGTATAATTGAGGACCTACAACTGACACACACTTTTCCTTGTTTCCTGCAGGCGGAAAATACAATTCCGGACAATACACATATAAGATCTACCATCTGCAATCAAAAGTTCCAGCTTATATAAGACTCTTGGCGCCCAAGGGCTCGCTGGAGATCCACGAGGAGGCATGGAATGCATATCCCTATTGTCGAACGATTATCACGGTAATTATGGGGTTTAATGGGAAAACTGGGGGCTACTTTTTTTGTAAGCTAGGTTGCGTCGTGGATGAGTGCACGCCAATCTGATTACACTCTGATTACATTGCATTTCTAGAACCCCAAATTTATGAAAGATGCGTTCAAAATAATCATCGACACGCTGCACGTCGGCGATGGGGGCGACTCGGAAAATGTAAGTCAAGGATCCATTGCCAGACGTTACTAACCCCGTGTTCTTTTCTTTTCTCTCCACAAAACGTCACCTCATCTCGTCATGCATTGTGAATACTAATCACGACTAACTAACCACTAACAACATTTGATCGCCATTTGAGTTCGTTTTCCTTTGGTTTGGCTTGTTTTGGTTTCGGTTTCCGTTCTTGGACACTTTCTGTTATCGATTATCGGTTAAGAATCCCGGTTATATGAATAAAAACTTTAGAGTAGATGTCTATTCGCAACACATTGATAATGACACTGGCGAAGTCGAGAACGTGAGTGTCGTTGAGTTATCATTTGATTTGCTGTCTGCTCTGTTCGGCTTTGTAGCTCTTAAACGCCATCAATCGATCCCTGTGCATGCCTGTCTGTAGAAAATCGCTTTAAATGTTAACTGTAGTGATAAGTCTGAGTAGTTTTAAAATGGTTTTCGCCCGAAATCCGCCTTTGCAGGTGCACGAGCTGACGCCGGATAAGCTGAAAATACGCGAGGTGGTGTACATTGACATTGCCAACGATCCGGTCCTGCCAGCGGACTACAAGCCCGATGAGGATCCAACCACGTAGGTGAAAGTCAGAAGATGCCTCCGAACGGGTTAATATATGGAATGTTTTCCCTTTCAGCTACCAGTCAAAGAAGACGGGCCGCGGTCCCCTGGTGGGAGCCGATTGGAAAAAGCACGTGAACCCCGTAATGACCTGCTACAAGCTGGTGACGTGCGAGTTCAAATGGTTCGGCCTGCAAACTAGAGTAGAAAATTTCATACAAAAGTCGGAGCGACGCCTCTTCACAAACTTCCATCGGTAAATGGCGTGGCAAAGCAAACCCAAAGAGACCGCAGGTGTTATAGATATATCTTTCTCCTCTTCCATTGCAGCCAAGTTTTCTGTTCAACTGATCGCTGGTACGGTCTGACAATGGACGACATCCGCGCCATCGAGGACCAGACCAAGGAGGACCTGGACAAGGCGCGGCAGGTGGGCGAGGTGCGGGGCATGCGCGCGGACGCCGACTAAGTCTAGTTACAAAATTCTAAACCAACAATTTATGTGTATGTAAAGATCAGGCGAAACAAAACAGAAACTAGATGCGATGGCAAGGAGAGCGAGCGATAATGAAATTGAGATAAAATTGCATAAATAAATTTACAATACCAAACAAACACCAAGCAAGGAAAACTGAAACGAAATGAGATGAAAGCAATTCAAAGCAAACAGTAGCAGCAGAAACTAAAACAAAGCAAAACACCAAGTGTACTGTGACCGCAGCAACCGGGCTGAGTTCTAGTGTAGCCCCCAAAACACCAACAAATTAGAGAGAGCCCGAGAAGCCGAGTTGCAACCGCAGTAAGTTAGTTAAGTTCCTGCTCCTTCCCCTGCACTGTATGTTACAGGAGCGAACACACACAGGACGGGACAGGACAGCCTGTGGTGGGCAACACTCTTACCAGTGAACTGTGAGGTTGTGTTTCTAACCGCGCTCCGCCTAATTATCCTTTTTTCGGTCGGTTGCCGGGCGTAGTTAGCCTGAAACGGGGCAAAAGTGCAGTGTGAGACTCCTTGGACCCTGGTACGTACCCGGTGCTGCTCCTGGATCGGCGCTGAGGCCTTCCAAGTTGCCCAACAAACCTGGGCGCTTGCTCTACCGGTGGGGCCCGAGGCAAGGGGGGGGCGACTCTCTCCTCTCCTCCTCTCCGCACAAAACTCTTTTTCGTGCTCTCACTTTCCATTTTCTTCACACCTTCCACAAGCTACTTTCCCCGCGTTCTTTAGAACGTAAACACAGCTGATTTGATCTGTATCCTAGTGTTGTGTAACGTCAGGGGAGTGAACGCGCTTAACAGCACGACATCTCCAGTGTTGGTAAACACGTGTGGTCAAGCTTTTCCCGCCGATTAAGTTTTTCAAAACGCGGGCACAGATATTTACTATTTAATTAAATAAATATAGTATTATATCTCGAAGCCGTGCTCGGCTGCGCAGTTGGCAGGTGGGAAAGGTCACGGAGCCGACCAAAGTCCGATCCCCCGC